>CM031238.1:729969028-730044028 GCA_018340775.1 Taxus wallichiana var. yunnanensis
ATAGTAGTGGGTGACAAGTCGACGTTGAGAAATTTCCAAAAGTCCTCCCTTGCTCAAATTCGAGTTCCCAGTTGAAATATATGGCTATCTAAAGGTCGGGTTGGGAGTTTAATATGGGCTCACAATATTTAAAGAGGCTATATATGAAAGATCCACATGGTAGGCCCACACGTCTTAAGATTTCACCCTCCTTTCACTCTTGAAGTTGCGCCGATTGGACACTTGGCATCATCCGCAAGCCTGCCCTACTCTCTTTGTGTTTTGGCTAAGTCCCTTCTATTTGGTGGAGCAATATGTCTAACCTTAGACATGTGGAGGGTCGAAACTTGTTTGAGAGCTTTTGTTTGGATTTTACCTTTGAATTTACGCCGAGTTGACATGTGGCTCCTTTCGTTGGCTCTGCTTTACTTATCCAATTCAACCACCGGCTCGCTTTTCAAGCCCTAGATACATGAGGGCATGCCCATGTTTGGAGACCCCACTTTTGTCAAAAATTTGAAGTTGTGGTGGTGAGACATAGGAGGCTTCGCCGACGGTTATAATTTTCAACATCCGGTGTAACTTTGTTGGACCGTAGCCATGTGGAGAGCTTGTACTTGTTTGGGATCTCTACTTTTGTGCACCATATCAAAAGTGCACCGCCGAGATGACACGTGGTACCTTCCATGGCTATGTTGCTTTGCTTCGAGTTGACTCGTTGCTCGGGATCAATTTTGAAGTAGGGAGTTAGGCACAAGGTGAAAAAGGAGATAGAGAGAAGGCACGTGTATAGGTGTGCACACAGAGGGAGGCATACCTACAGAAGGTATAAAAATAAGGAGTGCAAGAGTTTAATCAAGGAGGGTGCATGGTGGAAGAAAAGGAAAGAGGGCGCGTGACATAACAGGGGTAAAAATGAGTGTGCAAGAGGAAGAGTGTGGACTTAGCCAATCTTAGGCAAGTCCAAAGAGGGGCACGCAAGGAGAAGGGAAGATGGTGAGTGCGCGGGAGGAAGATGTGAAAGCGGGAAAATGGAAGGGGAAGCATAATGCAAAGGGAGAAGCAAGAAGGCTCATTGGGAGTATGTGGAAGGACTAAAGCCTATGAAAGGTGCCAAATGAGCAATCTTGTGTGCACACGACCCAAAATGTGAAGTATCAGATCCAGAGTGAAAGTAAACATCATCCAAATAGCCGAGAGGGTTAGTTAGATAACAATTTGGTGACTTTCAAGGCAATCTTCTGCTAGATGAAGAGACCAGTAGCCTTGGAAGTATCCATTGGGTATGGAGTCATGAATGATAGCCTGATACTGATCTTGCTCTTGAAACTTGAACCCGACTGCTTACACTTGGTGACCTTGAACCTGCCCGATGTCCGTACTCTCAATTTTCATAAGAAACTCCTACATATGAGATTTATGAGAGTATAAAATTGTCTTGAACTGGAGCATTCACCGAAGCATTATTGGAACTAGGCTGATCTCCTATTAGGAATTAGGGAACAAGTATGCGGAAACAATTCCTCAAACCACAAAGAAGAGGGAAACTATATAGAATTATACTTGCAAAAATATAACAACATAAATAAATAATGCATAAAAGAAGACAAGACAAGATTTAATGTGGTTCACCCAATGTGGGCTACGTCCACCAAGAACTTGCTCAGATTTTATTATCAACAAGAGTAAAACAACTCTCACAATCTTCTCTCAGTTATGAACTCACAACAGAATTTCAAAGATGTTAAACCACATATAAACCACAATTGAGACCCAATTACATAACCTTGATCACTCTTGATCACCTCTTGATCATTAAGAGTCAAGACCTCTTGAACACTCAAGATATCTTCAAGATACCCTAACACCTCTATTTATAGAATTAAAATCCTCTTAAGAAGTCCTAAATCCGACCCTAGAAGTTTGAAAGTCATGATCTTTAAACTTCCCACAGATGGAAAACAATCCCGACATTAATGACCAATTAACAACATGTTAATATCAACGTCGCAGCAATGACACAATGAGTGCACAAAATGTCACAAAAAATGACTACAGAGTGCTCCTGAAGTCTCCAAACTTAACCATTCGAGATCCAACGCTTCAACATTAATTCAAGAAGACCAAAAATAGGCTCCACACCCCAACAATCTCCCACTTGGAGACTATTTCCACTGAGAAAAGTTCTTAAGCCTTCATTATCAACCATGAAGGCCAATCAAAGTTGAACACAACTTTAACTTCTCCCTTGTGAATGCCTTGGTCATCATATCCATAGGATTCTAACTGGTATGAATCTTTTCCAGCTTTAACTTATCTTCTTCCAAAGCTTCCCTGATGAAATGATATCTCAGCTGAATGTGCTTCATCCTTGAGTGGAAAGTGGAGTTCTTCGCCAAATGAATAACACTCTGACTACCACTATGTAGTCTCCCAACTTCATGCTTATGACCCAACTCATCAAGAAACTAATCTAGCTAAATCATCTACTTGCTTGACTCGTGGGCAACAACATACTCGGCCTCCGTGGTTGACAAATCCCAAACCTTTTGTAATCATGAAATCCAACTCACTGCTATATCACCAATTGTAAATACATAGCTTGTCATGCTCCTCCTGCTATCCAAATCTCCTACCATGTCTAAATCTACATATCCATGTAATGTAGTGTCCGATCCACCGAAACACAATGCTATTCCCATGGTCCCTCTCAAATACCGAAGGATCCACTTTATTGCCTACCAGTGCTCTCTACCTGGATCACTCATAAACCTACTCACTACTCCCACTGCATGGGAAATGTTAGGCCTAGTGCATACCATAGCATACATCAAGCTACTAACTCACTGATGAGTACAATACCCTAGACATCTGTATTCTATCCTCCTTAGTCTTGGGACTCTACTCCTTTGATAATTTAAAGTGGCATGCCAAAGGAGTACAAACTAGTTTAACATCCTCCATACTAAACCTCTCCAAGACCTTCTTTATTTACTCTTCTTGAGATAATACCAGCTTCCTCTCCTTCTTGTTCCAAGTTATTCTCATACCAAGGATTTGTTTTCTGCCCCCAAATCCTTCATAGAAAAGGAGTCACCTAGATACTTCTTGAGTACCTTTATTTCCTACATGTTCTTCCCTGCAACAAGCATATCATCACATACATGCATAGAATAATATAACTACCATCAAGAAACTTCTTGATGTACACGTAATGGTCTGAGTGACACCTGGAGTAACCTTGGTCCTACATAAAATTGTCAAACTTCATGTACAACTATCATGGAGCTTGTTTCAGGACATACAAGCTCTTCTTCAATTTGCACACTAACCTCTCCTTCCCTTTGACCTCATAACCCTGTGGTTGCTGCATGTACAATTCCTCCTCTAACTCACCATGAAGGAATTTAGTTTTCACATCCAACTATTCTAAGTGCAGGTCTTCTACTGCAACTAAACCAAGAACAGTCCTAATAGAAGTCATTTTAACAACCGAAGAAAAATTTCATCAAAGTCTATACCTTTCTTCTGTGTAAATCCTTTGACCACCAACCGAGCCTTATATCATTTCCTGCCTCCATCTTCCTCTTTGATTCTATACACCCACTTGTTCTATAATGCTCTCTTGCCCTTGGGTAGCTCCAAAGAGATCCCAAGTCTAGTTTTCCATAAGAGATCTATGCTCTTCATCCATGGCCTGCTCCCACTTCTTCCTGGCATCCACCTGCATTGCTTCCTCAAAGCACTCTGGCTCTCCACTATCAGGGAGCAATAAATAATTCAAAGATGGAGTAAATCATTTAGGTTCCCTTCTTACCCTAGAAGACCTTCTCACCTTAGGAGTTTGGGGTTCTTAATGAGTAGGTACTTAACTGTTGTGCTTCGGAACATGCTAAACTTGAACCAGCCCCTTAGACACCTTCTTTGCCCGCAATGTCCTCTAACATTGTGTATTATTTCTTTGATTTCTCTTTCTGTTCCTGCAACTGATCTTTATACATGATTTTTTCATTAAAGACAATATCTCTAGACCAAAATATTTTCTTGTCTTTAAGACTCCAAACACGGAAACCAAAATCATCTTCACCATATCCAACAAAAATGCATTTTTCAGACTTAGCCTCTATCTTGGTCCTATCATCTTTATCAATGTGAACAAATACCTCACATCCAAATACTCTAAGAAATGAGTAATCAATTTTCTTACTAGACCAAGCCTCCTCAAGTATACCTCCATCCAAGGCCATAGAGGGTCCTCTGTTAATAAGATAAACAATTGTGCTTACCGCTTTCACCCAAAACATGAGTGGCAGCCCCACATGTAACCTCATGCACCTAGCACGCTCCATGATTGTCTTGTTCATTCTCTCTGACACTCCATTTTCTTGTGGAGTATTTGGAACCATTCTTTGCCTGTGGATCCCATTTACCGAATAGTAATCAAGAAATTCATTGCTGCAATATTCCCCTCCATTATCCGACCTGAGACATTTCAACTTGAGACCTGTTTCATTCTCAACCAAGGCTTTCCATCTTTTGAAAGTTTCAAACACATCAGATTTCTTTCTAATGCAATATACCCAAAATTTTCTAGTTACATCATCAATGAAAGTGACGTAATAACATCAACCACCAATAGATTTAACCTTAGTTGGCCTCCATACATCTGTATGCACTAACTCCAACTTACCCTCCTTCCTGGTAGGTCCAACCTTGAGGAATCTCACCCGCTTTTGTTTCCCATAAACACAGTCCTCACAGAAGTCCAAATCTAACTCCTTTAATCTAGAACCTGTCCTGTATAATTTGCATGCCCTTATGAATCATATGATCGAGTCTCTGGTGCCATAAAGTTACATCTCCATCTGTAACAACTAAATTGCAATAATCAGCACCATTGGTTAAATACAAAGTACCATTTTTCTTACCTCTTGTAACCACAAGATCTCCTTAGTAACCTTCCAAGAATCCACTATAAAACTAACCGTACAACCATCACTACCCAAAGTTTTCCCACCGATATCAAATTCCTTCTCAACTTAGGCACACTCTCGATGTCCTTAAGTAGCCATGTGTTCTCATTCTACATTTTCACCCAAACACAACCTTTCCCTACTATGTTGCATGGTTCATCATCACCAAGATATACATGTCCAAAATCACCTTGAACAAAATCAGTAAAGTAATGTCTATGTGGGGTGGCATGGAAAGAAGCCCCTGAATCTAACACCCAAGATTCAACAATATTATCTAAAGAAATAATTAAGGCATCTTGACAAACATCACCTACTACCAAATTTACCTCTTTAGTTTCCTCCTTGTTCTTATTATCCCGAAGAGCCCAACAATATTTCTTAGCATGACCAACCTTAGCCAACATTCTAACTTACTCTTGGACTTTGAACCGTGATCATTCGACTTCCCACATTATTTTTTCTCCTCTACTCTCCACCGTAAATCATTTAGTGGGTAGTAGAAGAATCTCTTCTTAACTTACATCTCAAACTGGACTTTGAGTTATTTGAAATTTCCATGAGGAGCACAAAATCAAAGCCCCGACCTCATTCTCAATTTTTACGTGATAACATACTCAAACCATATTAAATTCATTCAAAAGATCAACAAGAGAACCATAAATAAAATAGTTTTTCATCAAAAATATTTTATTGAGCGGTTTTTCATATAATCCAATGCACTCCCATGATCCTCATGGCTTCTCTCGCGATATGTTGAAAGCAACCGAAGATGTAAGGCATAAACAAAATATCCCGAGTGCCTTTTTAATCCAACAACTCCCAATCCTCATTCGATATGGCTGTAGGTTTCTTTGCTTTTCACCCAAAGGAACATGGATGTCCTTCGATATAAGTAATCCTCCATTTTCATCTTCCACAAACCAAAGTTATACCCATTGAACTTCTCAACCTTCGATCTACCTCATCATCCGCCATAGGTCCCACTCAAGATAAACTTTCCCCATGATTTACAACTTCAAAAAAAACCACCAAAGCTCGATACCAATTGTTAGGAATTAGAGAACAAGTATGCGAAATAATTCCTCAAACCACAAAAGAGGGAAACTATATAGCGAGAATTATACTTGTAGAAATATAACAACATAAATAAATAATGCAAAAATAAGACAAGATTTAACGTGGTTCACCCAATGTGGGCTACGTCCACCAAGAACTTGCTTAGATTTTACTATCAACAAGAGTAAAACAACTCTCACAATCTTCTCTTAGTTATGAACTCACAACAGAATTCCAAAGATGCTAAACCACATCTAAACCACAATTGACATCCAATTGCATAAATTTGATCACTCTTGATCACCTCTTGATCATTAAGACTCAAGACCTCTTGAACACTCAAGATATCTTCAAGATACCCTAACACCTCTATTTATAGGATTAAAATCCTCTTAAGAAGTCCTAAAGCCGACCCTAGAAGTTTGAAGTTACGATATTTCAACTTCCCACGGCTGGAAAAATAGTCCCGATGTTAACAACCAATTAACAACATGTTATAGTAATGTCGCACAAGCAACGACACAATGGACGCACAACAACGTCACAACAAACAACTGCAGAATGCTCCTGAAGTCTCCAAACTTAACCGTTTGAGCTCCAACACTTCAACATTGATTCAAGAAGACCAAAAATAGGCTCCACACCCCAACATCTCCCCAATGCTACCTCTAATGTACGATGCATGAGAAACAAAACACCATAACACACACTATGTACAAAATAAAAATCATACATGCTCTAAGTGGAACATACAGAGTGTGTAAAATCACTTCTTGTGCTAAAAACAAACCTTCCTACTCTACGCTAACCAAAAGAAAAGGGGGATCAAACAAATCCTATAACTAGTAGGGAGAAGTAGCTTCCCTTTCTCAAAATTGGCAGCCATGTATGTGATTTGGAGCTAAACATGGCTATTATTTTGGGTGAAAATTTGACAAGAGGCCGATCCTCCACCCAAATTACCAAAGTATCAACATCAATCAAAAATACCTCCTCAAGCTAATTGACATTGGACTCCTGGAGGTGTTGATGGTGACCCTTGGTGCTTTGATACTCATCCTCATGCCCTAAAGTGGGCATGACTAGTTTTGGCTTCTCCTTGGCTCCAACAAAGCCAAGTAACTGATTTGGCATGGTTTGATCCAATGGATGTGCACATTGTTCTGAAATTCAACTCCAAGAGTGGAGTCTTCTTGAAGACTTCTTGGGTGAATGATGTAGGATAGATGGGATCCTTGTGCTCTTTTCCTTCCTCCTCCTGAGAAGAACATGGAAGATTAGGATCCTCCAACCTTAGTTCTAGAGGGTTTTTATGAAGTGTAGGTTGCTTTCTTTGAATTCTCTCCTCTATGACATAGGACTCATGTGCTTGGAAATCAGATGATGGAGAGAAAATGATGTGATCTCCTCGGTCTCCTCACCATCGAAGCAATCCTCCAAGTTAGACAAATAGTCTTCTTCCTTGTTTCCCTACTACGTGTGCTCAACCTCCTCCATGGTGTCCTCTGGATCTGCAATTTTCTCACCATGGTTCCCCTCATCCTCAAACATGAAGTTTGAAATCTCAAAATCTTCTTTGACATTAGAGTTTGAAGGGGATGAAGTGGGAGGAAGAACTGAAGGTTCTTATGTGGCCTACTCTGCACTTGAAACCTATGGAATTGTATGGTTCTCCTCCACAACCGGAATGAACTCCTCTTTTGGATTGTGAGTAGATATTTCTTCCTCGCTTGTCTTTGTAGCTAAAGATTCCACCACTTATGGCTTGACCTAAGTCTCCTCTGTGGGCTTGATCATTAAGGGGATTTTATTAATCCTAAATCTAAGAGCCAAAAAATCACCGATCTTCAAATCATTTCTTCTTTTCTTGGCTCTTCTTCTTACTACTCCCCTAACTAGAAATTTTGAATTTCTTCCGACATGGGCTCAAGAAAGCAAGAGGAGTGGTAGGTGGGGTCTCCACTAGTTTTTTCCTTATTTGTGGTGGAGGGGAAGGTATTGATTTTGGCTCTTATGGAGGGGACTTGGATTTGGAAGGGAAAAGGGAAGAAAAAATGAGATGAGATGGAAGATTAGAAGATGGAGAAGGGAAATCAACACTTGGGGAAACATTTGAGAAACTAGACTCATGAAACTGCTGTGATGACACTGATTGAGAAAGAGGAAAAGAAAAACTATGAGGTGGTTGACTTACCCATTGAAAATGTTGTCTTGTACCAAGCTCGTAGGCCTCAATCTCCTTAGTCTCATCTGTGTAAGTTGGGGAAGCATTTCAACCATGAAGTCAAGCTTCTCTTGCAGGTTGTAATGTTATGGAAAAGGTCTTCCCATGGATAAGGTGCCCTGCAACCAATTTTGAATGCCTTAATTTGTCTTTGTAGCTTGAGATCGAACCATGTTAGCCTCCACTTTTGAATCTTCTCCAAAGCAGGTTAGCATTCTCCATATAACTATTACCATTGTATGCATACCCTTGCTCTTGATAAGCTCCATAGCCAAACTATCTTTGACACTACTCATATGGGTAAGCATAATGGTCTACATCTGATCATAATGCTGATCTAGAGGATTTGTGAAATACATTGGAGGTGGAATGTATTGTTGCTATTGCAAGTGTGAATTCCATGAGGGGAATGAAGTCATGACTATACAACTTCATGAATGACAAAAGATGAAAGATGTGGAAATAAGAATGGGTGAAAATGGATGGAAGGAAAGTACGTAACTCAGAGAATCGATTTTTGACCAGATGGAGTCTCTAGATGTGCTTTGCATGTGCCTCCAAAGGTTGAATCTCACCAAGAACACATCAAATTGTTGAGATAAAGTGGCAAGGTGTGCAAACATGTCTCACCTGGTGTGCCAAAGCTGTTGGGTGTGGTCATACAATGGCCTAATATTTGTAGTTTGATAATGAGACACATTGGAAAGATGAGGGAATCTAACCTCAGTGTCCCATTGGGTGTGCCAAAACTATTTGGTGTGGTCGCACGGTGGCTTAAGATTTGTGGTTTGATAATGAGACACCTTGGAAAGATAAGATAATATAACCTCAGTGTCCCACCGAGCATGCCAAAACTATTGGTGAAAAATCATAGCACCCCCTTAATGCGTGTAACTCAATGGGTTAAGACTCTCAGTGTGATTGCACAACATTGGACCATCTCTCAAGATGTGGGACTTGCAAACTTGAGATGGCCCTCCGAGAGAAGGTTGGTTCTTGCTCCTAAACTACCTGCCACAATCTACTCTAATGCAGAAAACTATCTAATCCTAATCTAACTTTCCAAGGGACTAGGGAAAAAGAGTGCATGAAAAAAAATCCTACACTAAAGAGGTGATACACTAGAAAAGGAGGATTGCTGATCACAAATCCAACTACCTGAAGTGGAGAGAGGTGATAAATTGAGAGGGTGGACAAGATGCACCACAAACCGAAATAGATTTCACACGAATATTGATTCAAACCCGTTAAACACAACTCTTAGAACCTATAATAGACATAAGAAGTATGGAAAATATACCGTTCAATGATGAGAGGTAAGAAGAGACAATAAAATAAGGATAGGATAAACAAATGCATCACAAAACATATTTTATTGCTCGATGAGTTCATGAGTACATCATTTAGTGGGCAAGAGGCAAGAAAATGCCATTACAAAGTAATGAGAGGGTCTTAAGCTCCACATTTGACCCTATGGAGGAAAGAGAGAAGGGGAAGGAGAGAAAAGATGACCAACCTCTTAGAAAATGCCCCTCCTTTACAATATATAGAAGAATGATAAAAGGAGAGAGGAAAATTCAAATTCTACTTCAATTACCCCAATAATGCATTGAATTCACCTACTCCAACCACCCTAGAAAGCATTAAAATTTTTCTACAACCATGATGGGTTCCCTGACAGAGCCCATGCCTCCATGAATGTTCCTTGATGGGCAAGAAAGGAACACCAAACCTCATTATGGTGGTAGGTGAGAAGCGCGATAACCTTGAAAATGGTGGTATGTATTCCTTCATTATGATAGTGGGTGAGAAGCCAACGTCAAGTAATTTCAGAAAATTTCTCCCTTTCTCAATATTTAAAGAGTCTATCCATGCAAGATCCACATGGCAGCCCCCGCACATCTTAAGATTTCACCCCCCTCCTTTCACTCTTGAAGTTACATCGATTGGACACTTGGCATCATCCATAAGCCTACCTTGCTCTCTTTGTTTTTAGCTAAGTACCTTCTATTTGGAAGAGAACTATCTCTCGGCCCTAGACACGTGGAGGGTCAATGCTTGTTTGGGGCCTCGTCTTTTGGGTTTTACCTTTGAAGTTACGCCGAGATGACACGTGGTGCCTTCAATGGCTGGTTTTGTATTTTAAAGCCTTAGACACATGGAGGGCCTGCACTTGTTTGGGGACCCTACTTTTGTCACACCTTTGAAGTTGTGGACGGTGAGACACGTGGAGGCTTCCACTGATGGTTGGAATTTTCAAAGTCGGTACAAATATGTTGGACCCTAGCCATGTGGAGAGCCTATGCTCATTTGGAGTCTGCACTTTTGTGCATGATATCAAAAGTGTTTCAAGCTAACATGTGGCACCTTCCATGGCCCTATTGCTTTGCTTTGAGTTGACTTGTTCTAGAATCGATTTTGAAGTGCCATATTCGGGGGCGTGAGGTGTGGAAAGGAGACAGATAGAAGGCATGTGCATAGGTGCATGCATGTGGAGGGAGGCATATGTATAGAAGGCATGGAAACAGGGCACAAAGGTGTTCAATCGAAGGAGGGCACACATCGGTAGAATAGGAAAGAGGGCGCACTATAGAACATGGTGTAAACGAGCGCATAAGAGGAAGAGCGTGAACTTAGCCAATCTTAGGCAAGTCCAAAGAGGAGTGCGTGGGGAGAAGGGAAGAAGGTGAGTGTGTGTTGGAACATAATGATTAATTGGTGGCCAACCCTTAATGTATATGGTTCCATCACTAATATATAGGTTAATATTTAATAATATGAAATATTTATATTTCTATTATTAAATATGCTAACCTAGGTATATACTTTAGGTTAAATATTTAATATCATGAAATGATTATATTTCTAATATTAAATATTATAAACCTAGGTGTATGTGTCAACCATTTTAGGTTGAAAAGGTGGGTCGAGGAGATATACTTGATCACCTTATATAAAAAGGAATTTAGGTCCTCATTTGATATATTCGGAAAATATATCAAAGGTGTGCAAATCAAGTGATTTGGTTTTACCCTTAGTAAATATGGTTTCAAAGGAGGAGGTGATCTTACTTTATGTAAAATAAGTTCTCCGAAAGTAAAACGTTATTTTTAAAGTGGTTTTACCTATTGAGGTTTTCTATTATAAATATTATGTCACCCGTGTTATTTATTTCGTAAGTATTTCTTTATTTACTTATGGTATGATGTAATCTTTATTTAAATATTTATCGTAACATTATTAAATATTTATTGTAACATTATATAATATGTAAGTTGATTAAATCCATATTTATTAGAATCCTCAAATTCTAACATTTTAACAGAGTGAGGTAAATTAAATAAATTAAGTTCAAATGTTTGGTATTTTATTTATTTAATTTGTATGGGTTTTTTCAACTACCCCGAAAGGGCATTTAAAAGTATCCGGTCCCCTTCTTTTTTTCCCCAATTTATTTTAGCACTACATTTGTGCAATTAAACTCTCGGTAAATTTTTAGGGTTTTTCAATTTTAAATTCCTAATTTTTTAAGGGGAGTTGTAATATGATATGATTCTTACTTTCGTTTACATTTTGCAAATTATATGGAATTAATATTTATTTGGAGATTGATGCATGCAAAGGTGAAAGGAGCTTCAAATATTTACTGCGTAAAAATCACATACAAAAAAAGAAAGTATTTATTACTATATGAAATAATTTTCATGTTTTCTATAATTTCAAATGTGTGCAAAGTTAAATATTTTGAAGGTAAATTCATACCCGTGTTCTTTGGACCCCTTTAAAAGAATTTGAATTGAAAAATATAGTTTATAGTTAATCTATAACTATTTTTTTAAATTAAAAACATATAGAATAAGGTTTATATAATAACTTATATAAACCTCGTATTAAAATTTATATAGTTTAAAAACTATATATTTTATATAGTTCTTATACTATAGTTTATAACTACCCCATTCATATGGGCTCCGAAAAAAATGTTTTGAACATACCTAAACTATAAAACATTGTTTTAATCTTAATGTTCGACATGGTGAATGGTGGGTAGTTGAAGGTTGGTGGCCTTAGTAATCAATATTACTAAATTTAATCCTATACTTGTTCATTAAAAAAAATAAAAATGGACACCTAAACCTAAAAACTACTTCAACTCTAAAGCGGCCCCATTCTTTTTTCTAAGTGAGATATTAAAAAAATTAAAACTTAAAACCTAAGTAGTTTTTAAATCATATGGCATTTTCTTAGGTTTTTCATGTGGCATTGGTAAGTATGACATGTTTAATTAAAAAAACTAATATCCTAACTTATGTTTCTAAATTATCATGTCATATTAATGTGGGCCGCCTTGGCATAGTTTATGTTTATAAAAACCTAAAATAATAATTACATACCAAGTGGCCGATGTTTTTTATTTGGTCATTGTGTTTTTTTATAAAAATACTATAGTTTATAATTTTTATGAACTATATGTTGTTTTTTATTTACATTCTATAAACTATATACCTCTTTTTTTTAAAAATGTATATATTTTTATATTATAAATTATAATAGGCTATTATAATGTATTAAAATATAACCTCCCTAATATTATACGAAGAAGAAATTCTGGAATTTCACATTCTGGAAATACATAGCAAGTTTTGACTTCATTAAATTTGACGGTCAAATGACCGTCATGGTAGACCAAACATAAGACAATATGACAGTCATTTAGACGTCAAATTTAAGCTCATAGGTTCTAGGAAACTTTCATTGTGTTAAAATTGACGATCAAATGACCATCATGACAGAACCAAAAAAAGCCATAATAACATTCATTTAGATGTCAAATTTAAGCTAACCGAATTTTTTTCTACATTAATTTTTTTCAGAAATTTGAAGTTGTTATGCATTCTTAGGGGTCTCTTCTTCACTTCTATATGGTCAGAAATATTTTTTATATAAATCTAGGGTGTAAGGTAGAGCCCTTTTAATTGTGGGTTATTATTTTGATCATGGGATGTTAATTATAATGCATTGTAATGAAAAAATTAGTTATGATTGTTGTCTCCCTCAAAATTCCCCTCTTTTTGAAGTCAAGTTTTGAAAATTTTGAGTCAGTACCTTGGAGTAATGGATCATGTCGAGCCTAGTATTGTTTGTAGTTTTTCATTCCATGGAGAACAATTTGAAATTTGGGCATAAAGGTGGGGTTTTCCCTTTCTTTTTATTTTTCCACAGTTGTGAATGATGGGCGTATCTTCCTTGTCAATTTTTGCCCCAAAATCCATGGGTAGTACGTGGACATCTCTAATTGGATCCTGCGTGGCCATGTTTCAAGCGGTAGTGGAAGCCTCCATGCGTCCAAATGATGTAACTCCAAGGGTAGGGCCCAAGGGACAGTCCTCAAATAAGCACAGGATTTCCATGTGTCCCAGGTCTAAAATGAAGATAAAACAAAGCCCAAATCGGCTAAGTATGGAAGGTTCAGCAGACGGTGCCCGTGTGCCTCTCATCGACGCAACTTCAAGGGTCGAAGCCAAGAGTGGTTCCCCAAACTTGTGCCAACCCTCCACATGTCCTAGGTCCAAAAAGAGACAGAGCTGATCGTTTAATTGAATAAGTATGAGAGGGTCGCAAAGCCTCCACGTGCCTCAATGACGCAAATTAAAAAGTGAGACCAATGGGCCAGCCTCTAAATGAGCACCATTTCGCCACATGGTCAGAGTCAAAATAGAGATAGAGTCAATCGTTGAAGAGTCCAGGACCGACGAAAGGAGCCACGCGTCAGCTCGGCACCCTTTCAGGGGGTGAATCCAAAGTGGAAACTCAAATGAGCGCCAACTCTCCATGTGTCTAGAGTCCAATTGAAGACAAGTGGGCAACAGGCCCAAATCGGCTAAGTATAAAAGAACTAGTGGAAGTCTCCATGTGTCTCTTTGGTGCAACTTCAAAGGAAGAATCAAGAGCGGGTTCCCAAGTGTGCGCGAGCTCGCCACATGGTCAGAGTCAAAGAAGGGGCAAAGTGGCCATTGAATTGGCTAAGTATAGAAGGGATTGTGGAAGCCTCCACATGTTAGCTTGGCGTAACTTCAAAGGAAAAATGGAGGTAGGTCCCAAATGTGCGTTGAGCCTCCACGTGTCAGGGTCAGATATATGGCCCCGCCAAATGAAAGGGACTTAGTCAAAAATGAAAAAATATTGAATCTGAATTCCGCAAAGGGACACATGGCCATGTTTCAAGCATTAGTGGGGAGGCGGGCCCTTTTTGTGTTTTGATGCCATTGAAAAGTCAAAGTGGGAAAGCGGGCCGTCAGAGTGATTTGGGAATTTTTTCTTTATTCCCATAAGGGATAAAGTCAAATATTGAGCTCGCATCAAAGTCAAAGTGAGAAGGTGGACCCTCGAGTGATTTGGGAATTTGGGCTTTATTTCCATTAAGAGCTTAAATTTATAAAGTGACCCGCGGCCCCGCCCATGCTAAGGTAAAAATTCAGATATTGAGCCCGCATCAAAACTCAAAGTGGGGAGGCGGGTTGGCGGAGTAATTTGAGTTTTTGAGCCCACATTGAAAAGAGGTAAAATTACAAAAAATGAGTTGTGACTCACTGCCACTCATGTAAAGCCACATGTCAGGCCTTTATCAAAAGTGGGTGGGAAAACCAAAATGTTCGGAAGTGTTATTTCTCTAAAAGGCACAAAATGCAAAAGGCGTTCTCAAGCCCACTTGTGTTTAAATATATCCCATGTGGATGATTCAAATTCAAAGTTTGCAAAGGCATATTGATCAACAATGATTCAATGAGTCTAGGTTTTGCCATCCAGCCTTTGTGCATGGAAATGGCCGAGGCATTAGAGAAGCTCAGATGTCGGTTTCTTGAATCAGTTTCATCATTTTTGTAACTAAATGTAACCGTTCTTAGAAGCTATTTAATGGCTTCTCCATGCCATTGTTAGGGTTGGATCCTGGTACTCTGTAAAGGTAATAGATTTGAAGTAATCAATATAGAAGTTTTTCCCTTTCTTCTCTCGATATTCCTTCTTTCCTTGTCTAAAATTTGGGAATCATCCATCTTTTATGATAAGAAACTTTGTGTTCTTGTTTATATGATTTCTAGAACTTTGTGTCTTTGGAATTATATTGGTTATGAAAGTGAATGATTCTACTCTGCATCTCCTTGGTTCAATACATATAAGGTTATACTCTACTATCTATATTTCCTAAAGGTATTATTATGTTCTTCCTCTCTCATCTCCTTAATTCTTCTATTCTTTTGTATTAATGATCATTGGGCCTTAAACATTTCAAAGTATCACGAATCCACACTTTGAAATTTTTACATTTGTGTATAAGTTTTGTTGCTTGCCTTCAATAAGGGAACCTTTCCCATTAAAGAGGAGGGACTTGTTGTGCCCTGACTATGGTTTGGTAAAGTTCCATTTAAAAACCCAACAGTTTTTGGAAAATTTTCTAGGGATTTCATTTTAAACGGATCCCTTTCTAAAAGAACAACTTTAAAATCATTTTTGGCCAAGAGACTCTATGGTATACACGTGGGAATAAAACTCTTGAGGTTGAGGATTCCCATTTTTGACTTCTAGAGCAACAAAACTTCTCTCTTCCAACATAATGGAATAGAGGAACTTGTTCTACAAGCACACCTCCTATTAAAGACAAAAATTCTAAGGATAGCATTCCTCAGGAACATATCAGCCCTAATCTCTCGTGCTTTGATACTTCTTTGTTTCAGTTCCCCTTCAGTCAATTTTTCCAAAGATGGCAGCCCCTTTGCCTTGGGGACAATAGGTTGGGCCTCTTGCTCTTCCTCAGCCATTGCATGAGTTACCTAGGGGTAACAAGAAATTTTTCCTAAGTTCCAGGGTGATGGGAAAGTTCATCCAGATGAACACATTGCAGCCTTCATTGTTGCATGTGGGATTCTTGGGGTTAAACATGAAGATGTCTTTGTCAGGATTTTTGTGGAGACATTGCAGGACAATGCTGCTGATTGGTTTTATCATCTCCCTGTTGGGATGATCACTAATTGGAATACCATGACAACTTAGTTTGAGTAGCATTTCAAACCTGTTGAAGATGTGCATGCTTTGTTAGCACAAATTTCTCATATCAAGAAGGAACCATTTGAGCCCATGAGGGAGTTTTTGGCTAAATTCAACAAGCTAATTCATAAAATTCCATAGAACACTCGTCCAGTGGATCAAAGTCAAAAGTGCTTCTTCCTTAATGCCTAGTTTCCTGAAGTAGTTATGCACTAGGAAGAGCTAACCTTACAACTCGGATGATAATAAGTGTTTAGATATTAGTCTTGTGGATGATTTAATCATGTCTAGTAAACATAAAAGAGAATCCTCAAAATCTAAGGCTTCTTCCTCTTCCGCTTCCCCTAGAGCCAATTCAACGATCGGTTAGTACAGAGGCTTGCAAAATATCTCATTTATATCAAGAAACAATTAGCTCAACATACTCCTTACCAAGATGTTCCAAGAAAGAATTTTCAGCCCAAGAACCGTCTACCTTCTTCTCAAACCAGATTGGCTATTTAAGGCCCACCCATCAAGGTTCCGGTCAATGCAACTTGTGAAGTTGAAGAACCTGATGATGAGGAGTGTAATGAATTCTATGAAGAACCGAAGAAGAGGTTGATGAAGAACTGGAGGAGCTTGGTGGATCTCAAGTTCATTTCCTCACAACCGAAGGTATGGATGATGAAGATGAATATGATGAAAGAGTGCAGATATGAATAGTGAGTCATATGCTGTTAGGACTTGGGAGAAAATGAACAGAAAAGAAAAAGTGGTGCATCCTGTTAAGAAGTCCAAGGAGTTTCCTATAACTATTCCATTGGTTGCAAGAAGAGGAGCTCCTATTCCCATTGCCTCCACACAAAAGGTGAGTAATGCTAATCCTCCTCCTAATTCTATTTCCAAAACTTCTTGTCCTTCAAATCCTAAAAATGATAAATCAAAAGTCTCTCAAGTTCCTAGAAATGATGCCCCATCCACCTCTAGATATTTTGATATCATTGATCACCTCAAAAGACCAAAATCCAAATTTCAGAGGCAGAGTTTTACCAGACTCATCCAAAATATTTTGCTAAAATGGTAAACTTTTTCAATTCCAAATCCAAAGTCTCATCTAGTACTTCTAAAGGTCTTTTCCCACTCCCTCTTCCTCACCTCAATCAAGCCTTGTGGCTACATTCACTTCCCCTAATGAGAAAATTGAACCATTATATGTGACTCTTCTCATAGTTGGTCATAAACTTAGTAATTGTGTTATAGACTCAGGAGCATTAGATAATGTAATGCCTATAAAAGTAGCTCATGCTTTGGGCCTGACTCTAACACGTGCCTTTGGTTCTGTTATTCCATGGAAAGTAGGAAAGTTCCTTTGGTTGGAAGAATTAAAGATGCACAAGTAGCTTTTGTTACTTTTCCAGAGAAGAGGGTCTTAGCCACTATTTTGGTAGCTGATATTCCTCCCTCATATGGGATGTTGTTGAGTAGAAATTTTTGTAAGGAGGTAGGAGGTGAAATCCAAATGGACTGGTCACATGCTTTGATCCTGGTCAATGGAAAAATGAAGAAGCTGCTACCGATAAATAGACTGAATAAATTGTGCAAAATACTGATGATCCAAAAGCATAGATACTCTATGAAGATACAGGGCATGGTAACTACATGATCATGTCACACGATGAGGTAAAACTTCCTAAGGGAGTGATTCATGATCCCAATGGAATTTGGACTCTGGAGTTTGATGGAAGCTTCTCTTCAACTGGTTCTAGAGATGGAGTAGTGTTGACCTCTCCCAGAAGGGAAATTTCATCCTTTTTATTTCATGATTTGTTTTGAAAATACAAACAATACAACTTAATATGAGGCCCTCATACTTGGATTGAACATGGAAAAAAAAATGGGAGTGAAGAGTATTTGTGCTTGTGGTGATGTAGAGATGATTGTGAAACAAGTTAGAGATATTTTGCAAGTGAAGAATAGGAGATTGAAGCATTATAGGAACCTTATCTAGGATTCCATTGAAGTTGTGCCAAGAGAAAGGAACACTAGAGCCAATTCTCTAGCTGTCTTACCTTTGTTGATTCCTCATCCAAATTTCTCTCAAGAGAAATTTACCATTGAAATGATTCATAGGCCCAGTGTACTAGATAATGTAAATAATTGGTAGGTTTTCAATGATGATCAACACTTGCTCTCATTCTTGGAGCTTAGGGATAATTTTGACCAGTTGTATTTTGAAGGAAGTGAGACCTTTCCTAGAGAGTGTGTATCCTCTAATGAAGGAGATATCAAGGAAGAGATGGATCAAGATGGCTGCATCAAATTGAAAGGTAACAAGATCCTAAAGGGCTGGTGAGTTTAGAAGATCTGTTTGATAAACATGATAGGTACATTAAGTCTAAAGCTTCCCAAGGAGCTCGATAGTCTACTGAATGTGAAAAGGTTAATATTGGGAGTCTTGATGAACCCAAGATGGTGAACATTGGAAAATGCTGCACTCAAGAGGAGAAGAAGAAGGAAATAAATCTACTAAAAAGGTATGTTGATGTTCTTGCCTATTCATATGATGATCTCAAGGCTTTCCAGCCAAAGGAGATGCAACACTTTATCCCTCTAAAACCTGGGATCAAACCATTCAAGTAGAAACAAAGGCAATACAATCCCAAGGTTTTTGGAACTATTTTTCAAGAGATCCAGAAGTTACTAAAGGAAAAGATCATCTTCCCTATACATCATTCAACATGGATTGCCAACATTGTGCTTGTCAGGAAGAAGAATGGTGAGATTCACATCTGTGTGGATTTCAAGAATTTGAATCAAGCCTCTCTAAAGGAAAACTATCCTCTCCCCATGATGGATCAAGTTTTGCAAGCTGTCACAAGCTTTGAGATGTTGTCTATGCTTGATGGATTCTCTAGATATAATCAAGTGGAAGTCAGTACCCCAGATCAACACAAAACTACTTTCACTACTCCTTGGGAACCTTTGCCTACAAGAGAATTCCTTTTCGTCTTATCAAAATTGGTGCCACATTTTAGAGGGAAATGGAATTGGCTTTTGGTAGTCTAAAGGGAAAGTGTAAGTGTGTTGTAGTGTACCTTGATGATTTGAATATTTTCTCCAAAATAAGGGCAGATCACTTTCAACATCTTGAAGCAGTCCTCCAGAAATGTAGAGAACATGGATTTTCTCTCAATCCAAAGAAGTCTGTCTTTTTGTCACTGCGGGAAAGTTCTTTGGGAATATTGTCTCCAAAGAGGGAATCAAGATAGATGCATAAAGTGTTCAAGAAAAAAGTAGATTCCTCTTCCCACAAGCAAAAAGGGTGTCCAATCTTTCTTTGGTAAGATAAATTTCCTGAGGAGATTCATTTCTGAATTTGTAGAATTGACTATGAGCATTTATCACATGATGAAAGGAAAAAAAAAACTTTGGCTGGTCTTCTGAGGGTAAGGAAGCATTTGAAGGTATCAAGAAAGCCATTGTTAAAACTCCCATCTTGGCATGTCCTGATTTCAATAAGGATTTTATCATCTATTGCTATGCTACAAAGAATACCTTGGCTACTTGTGTTGACTCAACAGAATTCGAGGATCATGAACTTCCAATTTCCTTCATGAGATATGTTATAAAAGCTCATGAGTTGAAATATACTATGATGGAGAAACATGCTTTTGTAGTGGTCAAAGTTGTCAAGCAGTTTCATTTTTATATTCTTAATTCTCACTTTGTTGTGCTTGTACTAATACAACCATTAAGTCTATTCTTACACAACAAGAGTTTGGAACTAAGAGAGGCAATTGGGTAGAAAAAGTCCAAGAATATGACCTTGATATCAAGCCAACTAAGCTAGTCTCGGGGTAAAGGCTTGTGTGAGCTTATTGCTGAAGGAGTTGATGCAACGTTGTCCAAAGAAGTAGTTGATGTTCCTATTGTCCTCTTCCTCAGTTCAACAGATGAATGGTATGCAAATATTGCACATTTTCTTACTTATGGAGAGTGTCCATCCCACTTGAGTGCCAAGGAAAAGAGGGATATTAAGCTAAGGTCTGCACAATATGTATTATGGGAGAATGCTTTGTTCAAGTGAGGCATAGATGGAAGATTCTTGAAGTGTGTAGACAAAGAGAAATAGAAGAAGTTGTTCTCAAATTTTCATGATCAGGCTTGTGGAGGGAATTTCTCTTCTATTGTCACTACCCATAAAATCCTTCGTGTTGGGTACTAT
This sequence comes from Taxus wallichiana var. yunnanensis, assembly GCA_018340775.1. Classification (NCBI taxonomy): domain Eukaryota; kingdom Viridiplantae; phylum Streptophyta; class Pinopsida; order Cupressales; family Taxaceae; genus Taxus; species Taxus wallichiana. The sequence goes on from CM031238.1 coordinate 729,989,514, forward strand.
TTGCCTACATTGTTTAGAGATGCATCAAAATGGGTAGGTAAGTGTGAAGCTTATCATACTTTTGTTGGGAGACCTAAGTTGGCTGCTTTTCCACTAAAGCCAGTAGTGATTGATGAACCTTTTCAATAGTGGGGATTGGATTTCATTAGAACTCTTAACCCACCTTCTAGTGTTAGACATACTCACGTGCTAACTGCTACATACTACTTCACTAAGTGGGTAGAGGACATTCCATTCAAAAGCACTACTTCGGAGGTGGTGTGTAATTTCATTAAGGAGAACATATTGATAAGGTTTGGGGTACCAAACAAGGTTGTGGATTTGATAATGCTTCGAATTTTTCTTCTTTTGAGATGATGTATTTCTAATATGGTTATGGAATTTCCCTTTCTCATTCTTTAGACTACTACCCCCAAAGGGAAGCAGACAAGAAAAATAAAAAAAATAAGAATCTTATAACCATAATTGGAACCTTGTCAATGACTCTCGGAGGAATTGGCACAAGAAGCTCTATGATGCTCTGTGTAGATAAAATTACACCCAAAAGAGAAAGCTGGAATGCCTCCATTTCAAGTGGTGTATGGTGTTGAAGCTCGATTGTAGTAATAATGGAATTACTAACCTTGCAATTAATGAAGGCTATTGAAGATTCAAGTTTTACCAGTTCCTTGGAGAAGAGGATCATGTATCTCTAGAAGCTAGATGAAGACAGGTTGCAGGTTTTTGATAGAATATCAACTCATCAATTGAGGGTGAAGGCTTTGTTTGACAAGAAAGCTAGACCAAAATATTTTCAAGTGGGAGACATTGTTCTGCTATGGGAAAAAAGGCATTAACCTCGAGGAAGCCATGGTAAGTTTGATTCTCTTTGGATTGGTCCTTTCAAAATTAGGAAATTTGCTAGAGAAAATTATTTCTATTTAGATTATGTTGGTACTTAGATTTGTCTCGCCCCATTTACCATTATTTTTCCTCTATGTGTGTGTCTGAAACATCTTATCTCTCAATGTGGGTGTTCTGAAAGCTTCTACCTCCATTTTAAATGCTTCTAATTGTTTCCAAAATCCATTGTCATGTCCCTCCTTAAAGAAGTCTCCAAGTTTGCCCTGTTTTTCCCTAATTTCTTCAAAATCTGTGGGCTCTTCTGTTTTTCCTATTTTTCCTGGCCATAAAAGCTTGAGAATGGTTGATTTATATTTGTATGCCTTTGAAAATCCAAATCCATGGTTGAAAATATGCTCGAAATCATGATTCACTTGTTTTTGTTTGAAATTTTTATCCTTAGTGAAAAATCGGGTTCTAGGCATGAATGGTGATTTTCTGTATTTTCAACGGTCTGATGGGTGTCTTTTTCCTATCAAAGTTATTCCTCAATGTTTGGAGGTCACGTGGCTTCTTTTGGTTGGTCAGGGGATGACGGGTAAATGCTTTAACTTATCACTTTTTTACTTTTTTGGCAAAAAGGAAAATTTGGTCCCGCACCTCTGCTCAAATCTGATTGGTTCTTTTGGTGTTTACATGGCTTCTTATAATTGGATGGGGCGTGGTGGGTTGTTTTTCTCAACTTGATATTTTTAGCTACTTTGGAAAAAAGTTTGAACCCATCCCGCGGCCTGTCGGGAGCTTTGTTTAAAGAAAATTTTAAGTGGTAGGGAAAAAGTCTTTCCTTGACCCCGTAGGAGGACACGTGGCAAAGACTAATGGTGGAGATATGGGCTTTCAGAGATAAGTTGGATGTTTTTCCCTTTTGGAAAAATGGAGAAAAATTCTAAAGTGGAAGCGTGGACTTGCTAAATCATTTTTGAAGCCTTAAGGTTTTTTGAAGTTTCGCTGCAATGACACGTGACAAGCCCGCACTCATCCAAGGTCTCAACTTTTGGGGAACATCTCAAGATGCACCATTGTGACACGTAGCAGTTTGAAATGTCAAAGGGGCACGGAAGTAGACCATCAAAGGTAACTTGGAATTTTTTTCCTCTTAACCTTAAAAGGATTAAAATCTCAAAATGGCCCACAAGCCCGACAAGAAGAAGGTCAAATTTGGTGTTGAAAATGTCAAAAGGTGGGGAGGTGGGCCATCGGGGGCAATTTGGATTTTTGCTCCTTGATATTCAAATGACTAAAATCATCAAAATGACCCACGGGCCCGATAGAGGAAAGTCAAATTTTTCTCTAGTCAATGACGAAGGTGTGGACCTTCGGAGGAAAATTGGAAAATTTTCCTTTTTAAGGAAAAGGAGTTAAAAGTAAAAAGGAAGCGTGGTTCTAATGGGACCCACATTGGGACACGTGTTAGGACCATTTTTAAGGGCGGAGCTGTGGGGAAAACTTTGAAAATTTTCCCTTTTCCAAAAGGAGGTGAAATAATAGAATTTGGCCATGGTTCCTTTGGGACCCACCTTAGGACACGTGTCAGGCTCATTTCTCAAGGGCGGAGGTGTGGAGAAAAATGTGAAAATTTTATATTTTTCAAAAGTTGTAAAAGGAAAAAAGGAACCCATAGGCCCACTCTAAAATTGGATCTCCCACGTGGATGGTCCAAATTCAAAATAGAAATCAACGGAAGTTGTGCCTATGTATCGATTTTCTACCATTTTCACTCTAGAGCTCCTGGGGATGCATATTCTTTTGGTTTTTATCATTTCTTGGAGTCTCCTGCACGCCAAATAAAGAGGAACATTAATCTGGAGGCCTAGTTTGGTGGGGAAGGTCTGTAAATGTCTCTCACCATTAATATGCAATTTGACTATCGGATTTGGCCCAATTTTTATTTCCTTGGCACGCAAAGGACCTGTTGATATCTGGGTTTGGTGAGAAAAATCCGGGGACATCTTCTACCATTAAGGTGAGATCTGACCTTTGGGCTCGATTTAATCTTCCATTTCTTCTTCCTAGGCACACAAAGAACTAGATTGGATAGAATAGGGGTGGAAGTGGTTGGCGAGTAAAAGGAAAAGTGGTCTACTAGAGGAAGGAGTTGAATGCGGGAGATGTTCGAAGAGATCTTCCCCCTAAGCATGTGATAATTTTTTTATAGATTGATTTAAGAATCGCGATTGAGATCATGATGAGAAATGGTACACTCAATGTCTCTGGTTTTGGGGGAAAGGCCCTGTTGTAAAATGATATAAATAGGCATAATTTTTCGTGAAAAGGGTTGGGAGTTTGTGAACGTAGAAGTATTAGGAGTCAGAAGTTGATTTCCTAAGAAAAAGGCTTGATAGAGCCTATCTTTCTGAGAAGTTATCTGAAGAAGCTTGTTTATCTTCATTGTGTTACATTTGATCATGTCAAGGTGGTTGTGACTATATAGCCATTGACAAGCTCAGAGATTGTTTGAGAAAATTTCCCCTGCTAATAAATTTAACGGACTTGAGTTAATCTATGTCATTCTTGGACAAAATTTGTGTTTTCTTTGTTCCTGAATGTCTTTAAGTAGTTTTTCTTGTTCCTGTTACATTCTTACATTGAAATATGTGTGAATCACACAAGATCTTATCTTTGTGATAATTTGGTGGAATTTGCAATTTCATTTATTAGAAGAGCTTTCATTTGATAGTGAAATAAACAACTTTAAAATCACTATGACTCCTAGCATGACTATAAGATTGTTTTTTAGCCTTTGAGGGTATCTTAAGCGTGATGAAACAAAGATTGATAATGTTCGGTTAAGTTTTCCAATATGAGCCTTCATTTTGGATCCTTGAAGTTTGTGTGAAAACTATTGATCGGCCCTCAATTGGAGCACATATTTTGGTTAAAGGAACACCCTAACTACTCTAGAAGCATTCTCCTATTTTAGCTTTCAATCTTTGTTAAAGTTCTCAAATATTTGGTATAATCAACTTTATCCTGCTTCACCTACCACCAAAATTAATTCAAAAACAATTAATCACACCCATATTACCCCTGTTTGTCTTGTGTGTATACATATGCACAATTTCTATTACCAAAACATGCTGAAACACTCATGTTTTCATTGTATTTAGTGGCCTAAACATTTCTTTGAAAATATCTCCATTATCTAGAGTGACAACTCATGAGAGTTAGGTTTTATTGCATTGATCATATTTTCTTCAAGGTCTTCTTAATAACTTCACAAGGAAGGATATCTCCATCTCCTCCACAAATAGTAGGCTACAAAATGGGTCCTCTCACCCTGGTTGAAAGGCATAACCATAAAGTAGTGAGGATAGGTAAAATCCTCTTGAGGGTGCTACCCATTTCTCCACATCTGAGTGACAAAGAGCAAGCTGCATTTCATCCCAGCTACAAAATGACACACTACATGCTCTACTTGTCTCTAAGCTTCTGTCGAACCTGTGATGCTTCTCATCTTCTGAAGGAGAATCAATTTTGGTACCAAAACATTATATGGATGGATTCCTCTTCCACTTCCTTATATTGGGTAGTATTTGAAGTTGTTCAAGTCCTAGGTGACTAGGTAGTCCATACGTATATTTTGTATAGTGTTTTAGTTTTTGGTCGTACCTTTGTGTTTTTTTCTGTCTTTCCTTTTGGTATGTTTCCTTTCACTTGTTTTGTCTTATGTGTTGGTTTTTCCTTTGACTCTATTTTCCCAATGGATAAGGCATTGGTATGCTTTCTCGAGTTTTTCTTTGGTTTTGATCTCACCTAATTCCTCATCAAGTCATCCCCTAGAAAGAACCGGTTGTTGTCACCCTCAAAATTACTCTCTTTTTTAAGTCAAGTTTTGGAAATTTTGAGTAGATACCTTGGAGTAATGGATCACATCGAGCATGGTGTTGTTTGCAATTTTTCATTCCATGGAAAAATTTGAAATTTGGGCATAAACGTAGGGTTTTCCCTTTTTTTTATTTTTCCACAATCGTGAATGACGGGCGTATCTTCCCTGTCAATTTATGCCCCAACATCCATGGGTAGTACATGGACATCTCTAATTAGATCCTGCGTGGCCATGTTTCAAGTGGTAGTGAAATCCTCCATGCGTCGAAATGGTGCAACTTCAAGGGTAGGGCCCAATGGACAATCCTCAAATATGCGCATGCTTTCCACCTATCCCAAGTCTGAAATGAATACAAAACAAGCACAAATTGGCTAAGTATGGAAGGTTCAACGGATGGTGCCATGTGCCTCATCGACGTAACTTCAAGGGTCAAAGCCAAGGGTGGTTCGAAAAATTGTGCCAACCCTCCATGTGTCCTAGGTCTAAAAAAGAGATAGAGTTGATCATTTAATTGACTAAGTATGAGAGGGTTGGCGGAAGCCTCCACGTGCCTCAATGGCGCAACTTCAAAAGTGAGACCAAAGGGCCAATCTCCAAATGAGCACCAGCTCGCCACGTGGTCAGAGTCAAAATAGAGACAAAGTTGGTTGTTGAAGAGTTCCGAATCGGGAAGAAGGAGCCATGTGTCAGCTCGGCATCCTTTCACGAGGTGAATCCAAAGCCGAAACTCAAATGAGTGGCATCTCTCCATGTTTCTAGAGTCCAACTAAAGATAAAGAGACCCAAATCAACTAAGTATAAAAGAACTAGTGGAATTCTCCACGTGTCTCTTTGGCACAACTTCAAAGGAAGAATCAAGATTGAGTTCCCAAGTGTGTGTGAGCTCATCACGTGGTAGAGTCAAATAAGGAAGCATAGCTGACCATTGAATTCACTAAGTATAGAAGGGATTGTAGTAGCCTCCACATGTCAGCTTGGCACAACTTCAAAGGAAAAATCTGGAGGTAGCTTCCAAATGTGCGTTGAGCCTCCACATGTCCAGGGTCAAATATATGGCCCCGCCAAATGAAAGGGACTTAGTTAAAAATGAAAAAATATTGAATTGGCCTGCAAAGGGACACATGGCCATGTTTCAAGCATTAGCGGGGAGGCGGGCCCTTTTTGTGTTTTGATGCCATTGAAAAGTCAAAGCGGAAAAGTGAGCCATTGGAGTAATTTGGGAATTTTTTCTTTGTTTCCATAAGGGATAAAGTCAAATATTGAGCCCACATCAAAATTAAAATCACAAAGTGGGCCATCAGAGTGATTTGGGAATTTGGGCTTTATTTCCATAAAGAGCTTAAAGTTATAAAGTGACCCATGGGCCCATGCTAAGGTAAAAAGTCAAATATTGAGCCCGCATCAAAAGTCAAAGCAGGGAGGTGGGTCGGTGGAGCAATTTGAGTTTTTGAGCCCACGTTGAAAAGAGGTAAAATTACAAAAAGTGAGCCACAAATCCATCACCACTCAAGTAAAGCCACGTGTCATGCCTATATCAAAATCGAGTGGGCGAGGCAAAAATGTTTCAAAGTGCTATTTCTCTAAAAGGCACAAAATGCAAAAGGCATCCTCATTCCCGCTTCTATTTAAATATCTCCCACGTGGATGGCTTAAATTCAAATTTGTAAAGGTAGATTGAACGAATGTGATTCAATGTATCTATTTTTTGCCAGGCATGGAAATGGCCGAGGAATTGGAGAAGCTCAGACGTCATTTTCTTGAATTAGTTTCATCATTTTTGTAACCGAATGTAACTATTCTTGGAAGCTATTTAATATCTTATCCACGCCATTGTTAGGGTTGGATCCTAGTACTCTGTAAATGTAATAGATTCAAGTAATCAATACATAAGTTTTCCCTTTCTTCCTCTAATATTCCTTCTTTCCTTGTCTAAAATTTGGGAATCATCTATCTTTTATGATAAGAAACTTTGTGTTCTTGTTTATATGATTTTGGAACTTTTTGTCTTTGGAATTATATTGGTTATGAAAGTGAATGATTCTACTATGCATCTCCATGGTTCAATATGTATAAGGTTATACTCTACTATCTATTTTTCCTGAAGGTATTGTTATGTTCTTCCTCTCTCATCTCCTTAATTCTTCTATTCTTTTGTATTGATGATCATTGGACCTTAAATTTTTCAAAGTATTAGGAATCCACACTTTGAAATTTGTACATTTGTATATAAGTCTTTATGCTTTCTTTCAATAAGGGAACCTCTCCCATTAAAGAGGAGGGACTTTTTGTCCCCTGATTGTGGTTTGTTAAAGTTCCATTTAAAAACCCAACAATGATCAAATAGTTTCTTTAGATCGATTCTATTAAAAGTGTTGTTTTTATTATCGATAAATATGTATCTAACTCGTGGTACATTGTATATTATAATGGGGTGTGTTTTATAGGTTTAAGAAAACAATGACGTCCAACTATTTATGTCTCAAAAAAACCCAGATCCTCAATGAAATTAACTACAAAATTTGGGTCAAAATAGAATTTATGGCAAGGAAACTCTGGATGATTGTTTCTGGATATGAGGTTTCTCCTATCGATTATCAAACAAGTGTAGATAACATAAATGCATTCTTGCAACGAAATGAGGAAGCTATATTTATGATTTTGCACAATGTGAATGATGAGTACCTTCTACACATTGGTAATATCCAACATCCGAAAGAGGTATGGACACAACTAGAATCCATGCATGAAGGATACTTTGTATATCAAGGATAGTAATGAGAGTATAATAGATGAAAGAATTCAAAGAAATGGTTTGTATATTTTTGATGATTTTTCTTCTACATCTTGTTTTATATCTTAGAGTTTGAATAATTCAAAACTATGGCATGAAATTTTAGGACATGTTAATTATCAAATATTATATGAAATGTATATATATAATCTAGAGAAAATTTTACATGTGTTGTCTTCTTCTCTTGAAGTTACTTCATTAAATGCTTCTAAATGATGGTTTTGATTTTGATTTAGTAAATGGTCATGATGATGTTTTGATGTTATAGATGTTTTTGAAACTCTTATATTCCTAAATAAGAAATTAAATTAGGCTTGCGGTTTATGTTAGAAAGTTCAAATCCTATTAACCTTAGGAACATGACCAAAAGCCATTATATGTACCATGCATTAATTACTATGTATGAACTGAGCTACGAAGTATTATAGGGTCTAGGTGGATATACAAAGTAAAGTATAATGTTGATGGTAGTATTAAAAAACATAAATATTAAAGCTAGACTTGTTGTTAGAGGTTTCAATCAGAAACATGTTATTGATTATGTTGAGACATTTTCCCCTATAGCTAAAATGAGTATTGTTAGGGCATTATTTGCAATTGTCGCTCAATTTGGGTGGGAAATCCACCAAATGGATAAGAAAAGTACTTTTTTGAATTACGATTTAAAAAAATAACTTTACATGTTTCAACCTAGAGGATTTGAAGAAATAGCAGTACGAGAAAACTTTGTTTGTAAGTTGAAAAATCCTTGTATGGTTTAAAATAAGCTCTTAGAGTTTGGTATGCAAAAATTGTTTCCTTATTTAACATGTTAGGTTTTTTTAATTTTCTTCTAACAATGATATAATCATCAAGCAATAAGTCTCACATAATATTATTATATGTATATATGTTGATGATTTTCTTATGGTGGTCACAATTTTGATTTAATTCATAGGATTAAAAATAAATTAAAGCAAGATACTTTGAAATGAATGAGTTAGGTCTCTTATATCATGTTCTTTGCATGATTGTATTTCATTCTATTGTTATTTTTAAAAACACAATATGTAACCATGGTATTGAAAAAGTTTCTTATGATTGATTGTAAACCATTTTCTATTTTAATGGAAGTTGAAATAAATATTGAAGCTAAATCTACATATGAAAAAGGTTGATCATATTTTATATACATTGTTAGTATGATAGTTTGATTTATCTAACTATAACTAGATCGGATATTTCCTATACAGGAGGAATTATTTCAAGGTTTATGTAGGAACCTTTTCTAGAGATCATTGGAATTTTACAAAAATAACTTTTAGATATATTAAAGGAACAATCAATTATGAGTTGCATTATACTAAGAATGATAATGTATCTCATATGGATTTTAAGATTCTAACCATACCGATGTTGTGTTATAAAATATACTGGATATGTGTTCAATTTTTTTGGTGTAGGAACCATTACTTGGAACAAAAAATGGAATCATTAGTATCCATTTATTCTACTTGAGGTAGAAGTACAATGGAATAAGTAAAGAAACCATGTGGTGTAGTGGTTGTTAGTACAGATACACATAGAAATTAAAGGAAGTATTCCTCTTCTATGTGGTGGCTAGATTTGTATTACTCTCAATTAAGAATCTATTTAACATTAGAGTACTGAAGCACATTGAGATACATATATGCTTCACCCATGAGAAGGTGCTAATTGATGCCATAAATCTCAAGTTCATGTTGACTAAAGAACAGGTTGCTGACATCTTCACAAAGTCCCCGAGTGCTACAAAGTTTTGTTAATTTTGTGAAAAGCTTGCATTTTCAGAGTTTCCATTGAGGGGGAGTGTAAATGACAATGTCACCTCATAGTAGAACTTGATTTTTGTAAAAATACATTCGGGCATTCAAGTAAAATACCTTTGGGTAAGTGTAAAAAATACGTTTGAGCAAGTGTAAAAAGACCTTCGGGCATGTATACCTCCTTAGCTTCTTTTTTAGAAAGAAGTGTAGAAAGATCTTAAAGACAGTCTTCAGAAAACTCTTTAGTGCTATTGAGTTTCTTGGTAAACATCCAAAGATCAAGCATATTGTTAAGGAGGTCCTTGGTTATAAGAGGATTCTATATGCTTGGGTTGATAACCTATTATGAGAACCTTTGAGAACATGTAAAACTCAAAAATCATACTTAGCCTTTGATCATGGGATGATCTTTGGGATTCCAAATCCTTTTCTACCAAAAGGTAATTTGAGTATGATGAAGGTGTTATAATTCCTTCAATCGATATTCTCTCCTAAAACCTTTATGGTTTAAGGATTGTAAATCCTATAGTGTACAATGGGAAGGTAATCTATTGGCATATGTTATGTTATCCCACTTCCTCATACAAGTGTGTCCCACTTTGTGGCCATAAATATTTTAAAATCTGACTAGTAAATAAATAATTATAAAATACTATAAAAATTTAAAAAATTAGGTAAATTATGGATGCCCTACACCTTGGTATTTATAGGCTCTTAAAAATGCATGTTTGGTCATTTTATATGTGTTTGGTCATGTTTTTGTAATTAGACATAGTTTACTGAAAGTACAAAAACTACAAAAAAGTGGGACACTTATATGCTTTGATATAATTAAGGGAGATTTTTTGGAACATAATGATTAAGTGGTCCTGGGAAACCCTTAATGTATATGGGTTCATCACTAATATATAGGTTAATATTTAATAATATGAAATATGAAATATGATATATTATTAAATATGCTAACCTAGGTATATACTTTAGGTTAAATATTTAATATCATGAAATGATTATATTTCTAATATTAAATATTATAAAACTAGGTATATGTGTCAACCATTTTAGGTTGAAAAGGTGAGTCAGAGACAAACCCGATCACCTTATATAAAAGGAATTTAGGTCCTCATTTGATATATTCAGGAAATATATCTAAGGTGTGCAAATCAAGTGATTTGGTTTTACCCTTGGTAAATAGGGTTTCAAAGGAGGAGGTGATCTTACTAGATGTAAAATAAGTTCTCTGAAGTAAAAGGTTATTTTCAAAGTGGATTTTACCCTATTGGGGTTTTCCACTATAAATACTATGTCACCTGTGTTATTTATTTCGTAAGTATTTATTTACTTACTTATGGTATGATGTAATATTTAATTAAATATTTATTATAACACTATTTTTATATTTATTATAACATTATATAATATGTAAGTTGATTAAATCCATATTTATGAGAATCCTCAAATTCTAATAGCGCTTAGGAGGAAGATGTGAAAGGGGAAAATGGAAGGGGAAGCATAATGCAAAGGGAGAATAAAGAAGAGGCACATGGAGTGCGCGAAGGGACTATAGCCTATGCAAGGTGCCAAATGAGAAATCTTGTATGCACACGACCTGAAATGTGAAGTATTAGAGCCGATTGAAAGGAAAAGTCATCTAAATAGTCGGAAGGGTTATTTGGATAATAAATCCCTCGAGTCCCAACCAAAAGGAAATAAATGATGAATCCAACACATGAAAACTCTAAAATGCTTTAACAATTACTTGTAAGCAACAAACACACAAGATGATAACCACATAAAAACACTCATTTTTTTAAGCACAACAACTACCAAAAACAATGGCTCTAAAATAAGCCAAGTAGAGATAGGAACATGGGGGTGCCCTTATGCCTCCCAATGGTTTGGTTTCCCACCTCTAAAATCCTCCACAACACAATCAATCCCAAAATCTCTTATGCCTCCCTCCCTCTTATGGCTCCCATAAAATACAAAATAACAAAATAAAATAAGGTGGGGTATTCAAAACCCACTCCCTCCTAAACACACATAGAAGCTCTTAGGCCTCCCAACATATTTCATCCCCATTTCTAAATATCACCACAACCTAAGGTAAATTTACTACCCAACACTTCAAGCAAGAACACAAATCCATACAACACATACATACAAGAAAGCAAGAAGAAAATAAGAGTGCAAGATCCTACCTTACCATGGTAAAGCTCCACCTTTCAAGCAAGACAAAAATCTTTCAAACTCAAGAAACTCCAAGCTCCCTTCTACTCTAACAAGAAAGCACTCCAAAAATCTCAAAATCCAAAACCAAGCAAGTAACCCCATTTACTTCTCAAAATTTTCAATAAATAGAAAAGAGGAGGAGGAAGATGATGTGGCTCCATGTAGGATGCCACATCATTTCTTCTCCACTCCACATCACCCAAGTCAAACCCATACTCCAAGAAAAATAAATGGGTGGTTGAGAGGTATGACAAACCTCTTACACACACCACTCCAACCCATACCCTTTATGATAAAGAAATAAACACATGTAAGAAAGTGCAATTAAAACTCTTCTTTTACCTTCTAAAACACATAATGGGGTCTTTTTTTGACCCCCAACCCATAGGTAGGGTTGGTATAATAAATTAATAGGTATGGGACAAGTTTAACTTGTCCCAAAAGCCTCTAAAATTGGCCCTTAAGGCCAAATCCGAAATTCCAAGAAGGGGTAGAGTGTACAACACTCAAGATCACATACACTTCACTTACAAAACATAAACCAAAGAACCATATAATATAATAAATGAATTATTTTTTCCCATCCATAATTAGTTTAGTAACATGATTAATTTACTAATCTAGACACATAATTAAATAAATGATAAAAGGGAATTACATCACCATTTAAATCACATATACCAAAAATTAAATAAAATAAAAGAAATGACTAAACATAAACCCTTGGTCACAATTGGAGGTAATTCCCCCCATAGGGACCCCCTAACAAAAAATAAAACACACACAACATAACACACATTTCCATGGTGACCATTTTTGAATCCATCTAGCATTTTGATGTGGTTGGTCTCAATCCCCCTTTGATTGTTGTGATATAAATTCCTGCAAAACAAACAATACCTCCTTCAGCCTCGTGGCCGCATCAAATCATCCAAGGTAATATATATATATATATATATATAAATCAAAAATCATCCATACATAAATTAAAACATCATCTAGGAAAATAATATTGCTATTTTAAAATTCTAAAATCTCAATTCTATATTTCATTAATACCAATAAGATCACAAGATTAGTTCACTGCTAAATCCTACTCAATATGATGAAAATGTCGAATGTCAGAATAGATATAAATATGTCAACAACAAATCATCATCAATATAAAATGTCTCTCTAATAAATCCACATGATCATACTATGAATCGAAATCTATCAATAATCAAAGTATCTCTATCATCTAATCATCATGCTAAACCAAAATGATACAATAATATCCATGTATATAACCAACAATAATCAAAATCAAAATGTAATAAGTGTCGAAGGAGCTTGGCACTACATCCCCTTCCCTTTGACTCGACTTCCACCTGGAAGTCACTTAAATAGGTGTGGAAACTGGACCCGTAGCAATGTAGAATCGTCACATGTAGCAGCAATCTCATCATATATGTCCCATTAGACTCTAACCGGTCAATCTCTTTACCTCGAAGGCCTAGTGTCCTACACTCTAGAATATAAATGGGCTCCACAATCACCTTCCCCTAATCTTGCACCTGTAATGAGGTCCAATAAAATACATGAGAAGGATCATAAATGTATCTCCTAAGTATAGAAACATGAAACACATCGTGGACGCGAGACAAGCTAGGTGGAAATGCTAGACAATAGGCCAAAGGACCAATACGCTCCAAGATCTCAAAGGGACCCAAAAATCTAGGAGCAAGCTTAGAGCCTTTTCTATAATGGATAGGGATCTTATGTGTCTTGACACAAAGAAACACCTTCGTGCCCACCTCAAAACTATGATTTGTCATATGTTGATCTGCATACTTCTTCTACCTATTTTACACCTCCTATAATCTCTTCCTGATCATAAAAACCTACTACTTAATATCTTGTAATAAATATGGCCCAAGAGAAACCATGTCCTCCAACTTGTGCTAACTAAGAGACCTGTCCCGTACTCTCTACCATAAAGTGCATGGAAAGGAGCCATGCCTATCGAACTCTAAAAACTATTATTGTAGGAAATTTCCACCAGATACAAGTTCTCCTCCCACCTCAATCAAGGTCCATGATGTACATCCTAAGCATGTCCTCCAAGATCTAATTCACCCGCTTAGTCTTTCCATATGTCTCAGGGTGATAGTATGTGTTGAAATTAATCCCGATGAGTGAGAAGTGTACAAGGGATCGCAGTCACAAATGATCTTCCATGGAATCCAGTGCAATTTGACAATCTAATCAAGGTATATCCATGACACTATACTAGCTATGTAGATGGTCCTCACTATAGAAAAGTGAGCCACTTTTTTCAATTTATCCACCATGACCATGATGGTGTCATGGTGGTATCTTGACGTCGGTAACCCAACTATGAAGTCCATGGAAATGGTGTCCCATTTCCACTCCAGTATAGCGTGTGAGGGAAGAGAAGGCCAAGAACCATTTGGATGTTGAAGCTTGGCCTTCACTTTCTCGACACTCTAAGTAACATGACACAAACTGAGCCATGTCTCTCCGTAGTCCCCTCCAATGGTATAATTGTCTCAAGGTGGTGTGCATCTTCTTCACCCCGGGATGGGCTAAATAAGGTGCACGATGAGCCTCTGTCAAAATGTCCTGTCTTAAGCCTCCATCTCTAGGAACATTTATTTGACCCCCTCTCGTCTAAGAAGACCATCTATCTCCAATGAAAATCTATCAAATCTCCTCCTCGGGAGTCTATGTGACTTAATCTCTGCTCTCGGCTGCAAGGTAGAAGTCGTCGTGAGGAAGTCTGTTGTAAAATCCTACCTTAAAAATTTGTACCCATTGAAGTAGCCATAGCCACATGTCTCCATCTACTCGTGGCATCTATAATCCCATTCTCCTTCCCCTTCACATACTCTATATTTATGTTGTACTAAAAATCAACTCCATCTAATGCCGCCGACTGAGCATTTATATTGGGTTGTGTGAAGAGATGGCAAAGACTCAAGTGATCAGTCTTGAGTGTAAATCTCCAGCCAAGAAGGAAGTGTCTCCACCACACCAAGGCATGCACATATGTTGCAAGCTCAAGGTCATGAGTTGGATAATTTATCTCATAATCATTGAGTTTGCGAGACTCAAAAGAAACTACTCTTCCCTCTGCAACAACACACCTCCAAGTCCGGTCAAAGAAGCATCCGTGCAAATGAAGAAATTACACTGAGGGTCCGGTACCGCAAGAATAGGAATTTTTGTGAGGTATTCCTTCAATGTATTGAAGGCCTTTTCAAATCTATCTGACCATAAAACTTCTCCCCTTTCCTTTGAAGTGAAGTGATGGGGTGCGTAACCCGAGATAAGTCCTATATAAATATCCTATAGTATCCTACAAACCCATGAAATTACACATCTTGGTCACACTAGTGGGTGTTGTCTAATCCATAATAGTCTCAAATATTGAAAGGATTGACTGTGATACCTTCCCTAGATATGATGTGGCCCAAATACTACATACATGTTTATTTGAAAGAGTGCACACTTCTCTAGGTTCCCATAAAGTTGTTGCTCACGAAGACACTAAAGAACCTAACGAATGTGCCCTTGTGATCCTCACACGTACGTGAGTAAATTAGAATTTTGTCAAGAAAATGTGCATGAAGCGATCTAAAAAAGTCCCGAAAACCCCATTCATCAAGCTCATGAACACTGCGGGGCATTCTTGACCAAAAGGCAGAATGTGAACTCTTAGTGGCCGTATCTCGTACATAAAATGGTCTTATGAATATTTGCCTCCGTGATCCTCGCTGATGATAACCCAACTTAAGATCTATCTTGGAAAATACTTTTGCCCCCTTCATCTGATCAAATAAATCATCAATGCGTGGAAAGGGTTAACAATTATTGATTGTTACTTTGTTATTGGCGATAATCAATACAGGCATAGAGATCCATCATTCTTCTTCACAAAAATCACTAGCACACCCCAAGGGGATACACTAGGATGGATTAGGCCATCCTCCAGAAGGCCCTCAAGCTAAAAATTGAGCTCACAGAGCACAGGGGTGGTCATTCGATAAGGTTCGCGTGAGATAGGATCTATGCCCAGAACCAAATCTATGTGAAAATCTATCTCATGTGGGGGAGGTAACCTGGTCGCTACCTTGGAAATACATTTGAAAACTCTCTCAAGATGTTATGGTCATCAAGAGATGGCCCACTAGAATCATCCTTAGATCTGTCACTAACCGTAATAGCATACATCTGGCAACCTTGTCACACAAACCACTTAAACTACATAGCATAAATAGTGCGAGATGAAAATAGGTCTCCTAACTCCTGCTATCACTGATTTAACTCCCAAATCATCTGTACATGTTATAGTCTTATGGTAATAGTCCACTCTAGCTTTGTGTGCAGAAATCCATTCTATGCCCAAGATGACTCCATATGAACCCAACGGAAGGATACAAAGATCTAGGGTAGTGGTGAAGGGTCCCAAATCCACTGAACACTCCTTAATTAAGGAGTCTATAGAAATTTTGGCTCTAGAAGTCATCTCAATGTCCCAACTAAGACCCTGCCTAACTACCACTAGCCTATAACACTCTACTAAATATGGTGCAATAAATGAATTAGATGAACTAGAATCAAACAATATAGAGGTAGGAATACCACCAATGCTACCTGTAGTCTCTATCACGGTACTTTGGTGCTCATCCTGGTGGTTCTTGACCGTGCATAGATCTGATGGCTACGTCCCATGTTGCCAATCGTAGGCTTTGAAATATGTGCCTTACCCTTATTACTAGGGTTCTGTGGGCACTCTCTCCAATGATGTCCAACAACGCCACAACCATAACAGCTTCCTGGTCCTCTCTAGTGAGATGCAACTCTAGCTGGTACTCTAGAGGTCTATACCGTGGATCCTGATGATCTAGATATGGACTGCTAAGGTCTCTACTAACGAGCTCCTGTTGACTGAGATCTCGGTGCACCCTATGTCCTAATGGGACCCCTATGAGGAGGCCCCATACTTCGTCCCCTCTGAGTGTCAAATATCTAAGTAGGTCTGAATGGTGGATGAATTTGCTACTGCTGCTGCTAAGGTGGCTGCTGTGATGGCTTGAATGAAGATTGTGTAGAACCATGTCTACCACAAGGAGGAGGAGCTAACTCCCTCAACTTGTTATCTTGCATCTACTAGATGTGGATCCACACTTTGTCTTTGGCATGTTGCATCTTCCCTCATGTATCCTATGCAATATAGGCCTTCGTATGGCCTTTGCTAAGGTCTGTGGGTAATGAATGTGCACCGCACCTCCCAAATCTAAATTTAGGCCCCTAATGAACCTATGAATCTAGACCTACTCATCCTACATATAGTTGACATATTGGAGTAGGTCCAAGAATCGACTCTCATACTCAACTACCATCATAGATGCCTGATGAAGGTCATGGAACTCATCTATCCTCTGCTAAATGAACCTCTTAGGTAAATATGTACTCTTAAACCACTCCTCAAAGAGCTCCCAGGTAACCATCTCTGAGTCAATGTGGAGCTTCTACTCCTCGCTCCTCCATGAGACACCTACTCCATCCCTCAGAAGATGGATCACAATACAAGCTTCAATGTTTCTAGAACAAGGGTAGATCTTGAAGTACCCGCTCAAGCTCACTAACCAAAACTCTACCTGAAACCCACATGTATCTCTAGAATAGTGAGATGGATGTACCTTTAGGATCTCCCTAATATGTTCTATTGCTCCTCCCTCTCTCATGTACTAACAACCGCAAGGTCTCCCTGCATGCTCCACCCTCGCCTAGGGTTCCAAGATCTATGCTTGTGTCCTGAAATCCTTTCTCCATGTCCCCTCTACAATGACTCGCCCTAGCCGATTCTATGTGGGAGTTCTCTGCTCTATTTTCCTCTCTATGTCAAGAATATGCACGAACCTCAAATGATGTCCCCATATCCTATCTCACATGTCATCCTCCTAAGGACCCTCCGCATATAACGACATTGGCATTCTGAAGCGTTTGTAAAATTTGAGGTAGAATGGCCTCTACAGACTGATCTAGAGGTGGTAAGTCTAGATCTATGTGAAAGAACCCCTCATCTGGTATATGCCTCTTGTAAAGAAAAAGGTGAGAGTTAGTTCATCATTCTAGGTTTTGTTTCAGTTTTCTAAGTTTACTATATTATACAATTATCAGACAATGTTATTTTCTAGGTTTTAAAAAAAACAATTTGCGCTAGGTTAAGTGTTCATGTCTCATGTTTTCTAGTGTGCCCAAGGGTCCAATATTTGAACCCATGGCTCTGATACCAAGTGTAACACCCACTAAATTTTCCCACATGAAACCCAAGAACAACCTAGGGCAAGCTAGAAAAATTATGGAATATTTTTTTGGAAAATGTGCCCGTAAAAAGTTTCAAATTAATAGTTGTCACATTCATGTTTCTAAGTTACTTTAAATTAATAATATAAATTTCCTTATTTAATCCCCATTATAATAAAATATCCACAATTCAGCTTTGCACACGAGATGTGGGCACTATGAGTTCATTGTTATGCCCTTTGGTTTGACGAATACCCATGCAATGTTCATGAGCTTGATGAACGGGGTGTTCGGAAATTTTGGATCGCTTTGTGCTTGTCTTTCTTAATGACATTATGATATACTCATGTACGTGTGAGGAGCATGAGGAGCACCTTCGTCGGGGTACTTCAAGATCTTCATGAGAAAAAAATTTACGGGAACTTGGATAAGTGTGAATTTTTTAGTCAGAGATGCATTATTTGGGTCACATCATTTCTAAGGAAGGTATCACAATCGATCCTTCCAAGATTAGAGCAGTTATGGATTGGTTAGCACCCACTAGTGTGACCGAGGTGTGTATTTTTATGGGTTTGGAAGGGTACTACAATATATTTTCACATGACTTTTTTCGGGTTGTGTACCCATCACTTCCCTTTAGCAGAAAGGGAATAATTTCTTATGGTCATATAGATGTGATCAGGCCTTCAGGAAACTGAAGGAATGCCTCACGATAGTGCCTATTCTTGCACTACCAAACCCTTAGGGTGAGTTCTTCATTTACACAAATGCTTGATTGGAAGGACTAGGAGGTGTGTTGATGCAGGAGGGCCGAGTGGTTTCTTTTGAGTCTTGCAAACTCAAGGATTATGAGCTCAATTATCTGAATCATGACCTTGATTTTATAGTAGTTGTGCATGCCTTGGTTTGGTGGAGACATTTCATTCTTGGTTAGAGATTTACACTGTGGATCGATCACGTAACCACCTCTTCATGAAGCCCAATCTCAACGCTTGTCAATGACATTGGATGGAGTTGATTTTGTAGAACGACATGGAGATAGAGCATGTGAAGGGGAAGGAGAATGTGGTTACAAATGCCCTGAGTAGGTGAAGACATTTGGTTATGGCTACTTCAATGGGTATCGATTTGAGGAGAAGGATTTTGAAGTAGCTTCCTCACAACAACTTCTACCTTGTAGCCAAATCAGATATTGAGTCTACGAGGCACCCTGAGGGGAGATTTTATGGATTTTTATTAGAGATAGATGGTCTTCTTAGGAACAAAGGTTTGATATATGTTCCTAGAGATGGAGGCTTGAGATAAGATTTTTTGATAGAGGCTCATCATCCACCTTATTCAGCCCATCCCAGGGTGAAGAAGATGCACGCCACCTTGAGACAAATGTACCATTGGATTGGAATACAAAGAGACATGGCTCATTTTTTTGAAGTTGTTTAGAGTTTGAGGAGGTTAAGGCTCAACATCAGCACCAGATGGATTCCCAAATCCAAGGTCCCCAAATGAATCCATCCAATGGATGAGATTCATCCTTACAAAAAGTAGGTGGGAAGTGGGTGAGATAAATTCAAATTTAAAAATGCATGGGTAGGATTTAAGTGGGGCCACTTAAGTAAGTGTAATGGGGGTGTTATTACTTTTCTAACACAAATGTCTTATTAGAGACATTTTAAATTAATGCCAACTTTTGACCCTTGTGGGTATAATAGAACTTTTAATTTAATTAAATACACCACATTAACCTTGGGATTATTTTGAGCAACTCTAATTAAGGTTAAATGTAAGTGTATTAAAACCAATGGTAAGGGAGTCTAAGTCTTGTTTTATACTAATTAATTTATTAAATATTACTGACAAATTTTAATAATTTTTTAAAAAAGTGGATCTAATGGGAAATTAATAATATTAATTTAATGAAATTTTAAAATGAGGAAGTGTGATCATAAATCTTTAACCTTGTGTTGCGAGTAGGTTTTAACAAAAAAAATTATTCCAAATTTTTTCTAGTTTGACTTAGGTTAGTTCTTGGGTTTAGTGCGGGAAAATTTTTGGGCGTTACATATAAATTTCAATGTCTTCTCCCAACTTCATAGTTTTAACTTTGCACTCCAAATTTTCAATCCTGAATCACAACACAAAGTAAGGGGTATAGGTGACGCTCTCCGCCCAACCTATAATCCAATAAGAGGAGAAGCCATCCTCCTTATTGGCCCTCGATCCCAAACCAAAGAACCATGGAGTGTGTAGGAAAATTGACAAATTTCACAACAATGGCTTCCGCAAAGCAACTCAACACTCATACAATCGGTTCACAAGAAAAAAAGTTTAAACACAAAACACAAAACAAGCCACAAAACCCAACACATAGGATTCTATTCAAGCCAAGGGAGAGTAAAAAAAGGTACCACCTCCTTATAGCTCCCAAATGAGTTAGGGGTTCCACCCAAAATACCTCCATGTGCACATCCAAACTACACAATATAACCCTTTTCCCTCCCAATGCATAATACACAAAGTATAGCAATTTTATCCTTTTCACTCCCCATAGGTGGAACTCCCTACTCATGCTCCCTCCACAAGCTTACAAATTTCCTTTTCCCTCTCTAATGGTCCCATGCTTCCATCTCCCACACATATTAGGGCCATACTACACCAATACCACTCTAAATACACACATACACATGCATTTACAAAACATACAACAAATAATAATAATAAGGTATAGATCCTACCTTTTCATAATATATTTAACAATATTGAATCCAAAACCTATAATCCTTTCCAAAACCAAGAAATAACTAAAGCAATCCTTCAAGCTCCAAGAAATAATTCCCAAGACAAAAATTCCAAAATGTAAATCAAGAAAATGAGACCAGTAACCCCCATTCCTCCAAATTCACACTAATAAATAGAAAATAGGTGAGGATGATGAGGTGGCTCCATGTAGGATGCCACTTCATCATTCCTCCACTCCAACAAAACAATTCAAACCCAAAAACCAAGGAAATTAATTGAAAAGAGTAAGGTTATGACACTCCTACATGCACACTCGAACATGCACTCCATACTCTTGAAGGGAAAAATTAATGTGATAAGAAGATAAGTGACATTATTCACCCTTTTACACTACTGAACAAGCCATTAAAATGGTCAAAATTAGCCCCATACTTCATAAGTATTGTTGGTAGATGATTATGGGAGATAAGGGACAAGATTTACTTGTCCCATAAGTCTCATAAAGTGCCCTCCAAGTAAAATTTCGGGTTTGGAGAGGGAGAAAGAGTGCACACAACAAAAATGCAATAAATTTAATTCACCATCATACACAAATCAAGAACTACCTACCCGATTTATTACCCACATGTCATCTCTTCTTTTTAGTTTAAAAAATTTAAGTTAAATTATCTTATTAAGACACATTAACAAGTGTCAATAAAGTGACCAATTGTTTTCAATACTTAAATACATACATAAAAAATTAAAACACACAAAATAAAGGAAAGGAAAACATCACCACCCTAGGCCACATGCATGAGGTCACCCCCATGGGGAAACCTCCTAACCTAGCAAAGAAAAACACAACACTCACACAAGTTGTCAATTGGCCCTTATTGCAAACACACAACATCCTTCTAGGGTTGGTCCCTATCCCCTTTTGATGTATCGTGATATAATTTTCCTGCAATCAAAAACAAAAATACATCTCTGGCCTCAAGGCCATATCAATATGTCATGGAAATAGGTGCATATAAAACATCCATCATACAATCCTTATCATACATCAAGCAATACAACACGCACATATATATGAGAATTAACATTCATCATATAACATGGCTGGATCATTATCATCAAATTTACAAAAACATTTAATCAATTATTGGTAGTCACTTAACTCTTCAATTCTACTCTAGTAGATAATTTACAATTATCATAATCCATTTTCGCATTCTACAAAATCATGAAATTCTCTATACCTTCTATGACTCTTAACTACTAGATACACTCAACAACATATTACCGAACCCTAATACTATCATATTGTTAGCAATTCAAAAAATCAATGAGACCACATGGTTTGTCCAATACTCTAAATATACTCAATACGGCAAGAACCCAAATGTCAAAAGTATATAACAAAGTAACCATTATAGATCATCATCATATCCTTAAATTTCATCAAGGTCCATAATACATCCATACAAAAGAAGGTAAAAATCAGAAAATAATTTTAATTATGATGTCCCTCATATCTTAACAACATGATAAATAAAATATAAAAATAAATTCCATGTCTCTAATCAATCAAAATTAATCATAGTTTAATACGTGTCGAAGAGGAATGGGCATTACATTCCCGTCCCCATAGATTTGAATTCTTCTTGGAAGCCACAAAAAGAGGTAGGTAACCAATGTATATGAATAGAAGTCATGCACTCCACGGAATTTCTTTATTTCACACTATAGTGGGTTCCTAGAACCCAAGTTTTGTCCAACGCTTATAGAAAAAGAGAAGGGATATTGTTAGGTACGAATACTAAACATCCTCCTCCAACGAGGTTACAAAATTTTAATTTTATAGAGTAAAATCGATGAGGTTAACCAAGTTACAACACTGATCACTTAAACAAGAATTTTCTAATAGAGTCCCAAAGAATAACAACCAAGGTCAAAGAATAATAGGAAGGGTTATGCACATATGGGGTCCACATAGTCACACATAGGTGTAACACACGAGAAAGGGAAAGGTAAAATCTTCCTTTAGGTTGAATTATAATTCAATGTTCATTATTTATACAAGTTTTAACAACTACCAATCATGAGCCCAAATTTTGAACAAGGAAACACCCTACACAAGATGAGGTTTAATAACAAGGAAAACATCTAAATTATAAAAATCATTTACAAGGATGCATAATATTCATTGAAATAACTTGTATGATAAGTAATCCTTTCCCAAACTAACATATCAACACAAGAGATACTAATCACTTTATATAAAAAAATGGAAATTATTTATTTTAAGTACTTCCCTAGCTCAAAATAATCTTAAAATGTTCACAAGCATAATATTATAATCCATAGGAACACTCAAGCGAGCTAGGAGAACTAGGCAATAAGAGAGGTCTAACTACAATTTACGAGAGCAACACACAAGACATTCTTGTAGAAATTTATGAAGACAAACTTGCACCATTCTCTTCCTTAAAGGAATCATGGTTCTGAAAAAGGAAAGAGGATTCAAAAATTTCTCCATATCCTTAACATATGTTTCCTAATCTTGTCAATAATCCTAGGTCACCAATGACCTATTCCACACACAAGGAGGGTGCCTTTCTTAAAACTAGAGATACATACCCTCTTCTAAAACACCAAAAACATACACCTATCGATTATAATAGGTAAAAAGGATATGATGACCCAAAAGTATACAACAAGGGGGAAATACACACACACTTATGGTCAAGGGAGTAAAATACAACTAGAACACATCACTATCAACAAGGTTTTTATTAATCAGAGTAGGTGGTAGACATAAAGGTTCAAATAGTCACTACCTTTCGCATGATGGAACCTAGGGTCCATTAATATGAACATAACTATTAATTCATTCAAATGGGGTGATACAAGCTATATGCATACCTCTAAAACTTTACTTTACCCATACAGAGGTCCAAACAATTTTTCAACAATTTCTTTGTGGTTAAATGGTATTACAAAAATTAAAATTGTGGAATTGGAATTATAGATAATCCACATTTGGATAAATTAATGTAGTTTTACCACAATTCATTATACCATGGATAGTCCACAATTTATCAAATTTATAGCTAATCTCCATTTTTAAAATTGTATATTATCCACATTTCTTAATGTTTGTAACATTTCTACAATTCTTGTGTTTGTTAGTATTCCACAATATATACAAAAATTGTAGTTTTTCTATTTATTCCATCTTTGTAGAAATTCTCTTATTTGTAATTTTATAACTCTCATATTTGCTATATTGTGGAAATTTCAACAATTTATTTCTACAATTTTTGTTACCACATAAAAATTGTAGGTGGAAGCTACAATTTGGATTCCACAATAATTAATTGTGGAATTATCTTTTTTTTAAATGTAGAAAAGTTACTATTAACAACCAATTTGGCATTCATTTAGATAATTTTTTAATGTGGATTGTTTACATTTGGAAGACACAAATATAAGATTATTATTAAATGTGAATATTTTGTAGAAAAATATATTTTTGTAGAAAAACTATATATTGTAAAATAGATTATGTGGAAATATATATTATTCATATTAAATGATCCAAGCATAATTATTTAACAATTTAAATAATTTTGTTCTCTATTTATAGATTCATTTTTAACTTCAAACAAAGCTCTAACTATATAGTAAAATAGTAATTAAAAATATAAAAAAATAAACAAATCACAACTTGATAAAACTCATATGTGAAGAAAAAATATGTTCTATTTATAATAGAAAGTGCAAACATCATTTTTTTTACACTTTCCTCAATTAATATTGTCAAATAATTGTAACATTTCTTTGAAGAATCCTTACATCATTCTAATAAACTAGAAATTTACTCCCCCTTGATGTCTATAAGTTATTTCTATAGATCATCCTTATCCATCAATAATTATAGTTATTCTCCTCTTGAAAGAATTTTGTTCATTCGTTGTTGCATCATCTCCATTATCCATACCAATAGTTATATCATCTCCTTGAAAAGTATCATCTCCTCTTGGTTGTGTCGATTCC
Organism: Taxus wallichiana var. yunnanensis; assembly: GCA_018340775.1. NCBI lineage: Eukaryota > Viridiplantae > Streptophyta > Pinopsida > Cupressales > Taxaceae > Taxus > Taxus wallichiana. The sequence continues at coordinate 730,014,121 of CM031238.1, forward strand.
TACATTATGAAAAGGATAGAAATAATATAAGTATAATAAATATATGCTTATAAAAAAAGATTCATTCTAATAGTAAATATGTTTACACTAAAAACAATTATCATCAAAAAATTACCGAATGATCTGATGCATCACTATTATCATTCGAGGTTTTACTCTTTTCCATCTTCTCATTCCTCAACTTTATAAAACCTTCTTTTCCAGCAAATTTTATCTCTTCTTCAGTAGGAAGTCGTTGATAGCGATTCCACTTCATGAAAAAGATATTAAATGTCATCCACAATATAAACTAGCTAAAATATTAAGATAATTTGAAAAATAAAAATACTCACCACTGTAGCTTTTAAAGCTCGAACACCACCTCTCCCCAATTTGTGCATGTACCCATATTCTTGCATTCGATCTCTAGTAACATATTTTAAATGCTCATATTTTTATCCTTTCTACCACGCTTTGTCTCTTTCTTTAAAATGTTCCATGTTTCTTTTCCAACATATGGTTCAGGGGGTGTTTTTGCATCCTTCTTTAAGATCTTTTTGAAATATCCCCTTTTGTTATGAAGTTGATTGCATGCCATTGACTTCATCCATCTCTTATCAAAACAATGACCATATTCTGTAGCCATAAATTCTTCTAGTTCCTTCTTTTTGTCTTTCGATTGTTGGGGCCAAGGCTTGTCAATTGTTGGTCCAAATAATCTCATTGTATAATCATACAATGTATGATAAAATTCTATCCCACCCTCAACATGTAGGACCTCTCCTTTACTATCCACATAAAGTGTTGCTTTCTTTCTCCCAGTGGACTCTACCTTCTGTACATTTACTGTTTTATCATGGATTGGAGAATGAAGAGAGGGGGTGTTGTTTGTTGGAATATAATTTGATGAATGATCACAGTTGGTATTATGAGGACTTCTTACCACAGAAGTTGTGTTGTTTGAAGGGAGTTTTGAATTTCCATAATTGATTTCATCATGGATTTCATCATTGGTTGATGAAGGATTTGTTGCACTATTCATGTTATCGTTGATCTCATGAATATATGGGACACTATTTATTTGACTATTATTGTGTTTAGGAGGGCAATTCGAAATTCCATTTGGTAAAGAAAAGCCAATTTTAAGTCTATGGTCACGCTCTCTTAGTTCTAGCTCTTTTTCTTGAAGTTCTAACTTTTTTTGTTGTATTTCTAGCATTGCCTTTTGGGATGCAATTTTTCTTTCCTCCATTTGGAGAAGTCTTTCTTCATGCTCTAGTCAATATTCACAGATACCTGTGGAATAAAAAAAATCACAATTATAATATATTGGATTCAAATATGCGTGAATATTATAGCCAAGTAAAACATTAGGACAAAAATTATTTAATAATAAGAATGTAAGAAAAATAATAATAAAATGCATCTACTTATTTAATTTTTTATAAAAATTGACTCAGAAACAAAGTACAAATGATTACCTGATTTTGTGTCATTTCTTTAGGCGGATGGGAAAATATAGATAGAAGATTAATTTAGTTTCTAAATTGTGTACCTGCAACATCATCAATAAACATTTGACATGAATATTAGGAGTTAAAAAATAGGGTTTGAACTTTTGTAAAAGCAACTTATTAAAATCTAATAAGAAGAACAAGATAAACTTTATGTTAACAAATTTAGACATTCATATAAAATACTTTCAACTAATTTTATTTTTAAATACAAAATTTTAAATAAAAATAAAAATAATTAATTATATAAAATTATTTAAATGTATACTTAATTTATAAAACCAATCTTTATTAACAATATTATGTCAATTAATGTTGAATTATTAAATATCATTATTTCTATATAAAATCAATATTTTACATAATTTTATACTAAACCCATAAAATATATTAAGAAAAAATAATAATTTATGTTTTATATAATTTTAAATTAAATCTACAAATAATATATTATTATTAAAATAAATAATTATTCTATTCAATGCATGATAAACAATGCTCACTTTTAACTACTAAAAATTAAACCTCACTCTGCACATTCTCACGTTAAATTAATAAAATTAAAATTAATGTATCTTCTTTGAAAAAGACATGCACATTCTCACGTTAAGTTAATAATAATTAAAATTTCTAATAATAGATTATTCAAGGCTCACTTCAAATTTATATATAATTAATCCTTGTAATCTTTTCTAGAAAATAGCATACGGCATGTTTCATGTCAATATATAAATATTTAATCTTTATATTAAATTGACTATGTGATTTCAATTTTTCTGAGCTTCGAGATTAAACATATCAGCGTGATAAACAGGTATTCTTCAAGAAACCAGATTTAGAGTTTTAGTTTGTAAATTCTTTACTACTACTTGTTTTATAAAATTTCATGATTTGATATAAAAATTTACTAAGTTCTCAACATTAAAAAACTGGTTTTCATGGATGGTAATTAATTTGATTCAATTTTATTTTTGAATAGATGAATTTAAACTCATCAAATCAGTTTTCTTAAAGGCTAAAGTGCTTAGGGTGGAGGCAATTCACAAAAAAACTTTAACATCTTTTTAATGTCTGAAACCCCAAGCCTCAGACAGTTATGCACAAAAACTAGCATGGAAAATCTGAAAATATCATATAACTAGCATTTGGGAGCATCTATAATCTATGATTTAATTATGCTCAATAAAAAAATAACTACTTTTTTACTATAAATTCAACAATACTAGTTGGTTTACAACGTGTTTACAAAATAAGAAAACAGACCTGTAGGCTGTTTTTTTAGATTTTGAACAGTATTTTAAAGTTACAAATTTTAGAAACCGTAGACATTGAAAAAATAATTTTTTTGAAAACCATAATTTTTTTAAAGTGGTATAAATAAAAACATAATACCTATTTACATATCTATGAAGAGATTATAGATATATCTGTAAAAATTACTAGAAATTACAGCGATCCAAAAGAGCTAAGCCATTAACAAATTTTGATTTGACAGGCACAGATAATATAATTCCAGGTCTAGACCTCATGTATACTTACTTATAGAGGTAAACAATAGACTAAGCTAAGAACTGACCCATCTACAAGGTGAAACAAAATTGACCGCACAAGATCTGGGTGGGCCAGAGATTTGCCAGTGACAGAGAAGCTTCTTGAGGGAAATCCTGAGTCTTGATAGGTCTTCACAACCACCTAAAATAGACCCCCTGTTGGAGCCGTCAAACTTGCAAAGTTTACTAAGTGTGTAAAGATATATTTTGACCACTCTTTCACTATGAAAATCACACAAGGCCAGCAAATATTTTCCTAGTTAAATATTGGCCAGAAAGGAGATAGATTCTAACCATGCTTCTATTAGCAAGAATTTACAAATCTCTTTCGTTTTCTTATCTTTCCTCCAATTATTTAAGAAGCCTCTGAAAAAAAGATTTCTTTCCTTAGAACTATTCATAGCTTAACCTATTTTTATACTACCTAATTATGGATAGATAATAATCTATTTCATCAGAGATTTTTGAGGTTGAATGAAATCTTTTTGATAAAATTTTTTTATAAGGTAGTTTACTGAAAATTGTGTTTCTTGGCCAAGTGCAGATGTTAGGATTGAGATGATGGAAAAGCTTCTTGAGGAAGTTTCTTATTATTGTGTACTACCTTAAAATTAAAATTAAAAAATAGAATTTCAATATTAAAATTAAAATTAAAAAACAGATTTTTAGTTTTCAATTCAAGTAGAAATTTTCCAGAAATTTAAATTTTCGTATTTCTATTCAATTTGGGTTTACAACAGTTATATTTTGGATCATAACAGTGATATCTAAGAACTTCCCTGGCCTTATAGAAAAAGATGTAAGAATTGCATATTTTATTGAACAAGTAAAGAGTCTGTTATCCTTCATTGATGAATACCTAGACTTATGCGAATCTTATAAAATTATAAAGAATAACATTTGATTATAAGTTTTTTTATAATATTAATTTTCACCTATACGAAGAAGATTAATGAACAAGTGGGATGGATTTTGGAATTTTTTGAAGTTGGGGTTGAAGGCAAGTGGCTATTGGTAGCATCTATTCACAGACCTATGATATGTTGGGATTAATATCAAATTTTACCATTCACGGACTCAAAACAAGATAAGATTTAATGTGTACAGATTAATAACATGACTGACCAGATCTAGTTTATAGAAATGGGATTGTGCAACATGGCTAAATTCTGTATATAACATAGTAAAAAGAAAAATATGAATCCCTACCTCAAACAAAATGCAGTCCTCCTTTGAATTCGATGTAAGAGGCTCTTCAATTGAGAATACTGAAGGATGAGTGCTGAAAAGAGAGTCCAGAAACCTCCAAAAATTGTAAGCGCAATAGAATTTTTTTAGCGCAAAATACAAATTTGAGATGTATTTGAAATGGTCTTTTGGTTAGGTTTACAGCATAAATCATGGCAACAATTGTGGAATATGGACACGAGTAAAGACTCCTAAAGTTGAATACCACAAATTATGCATAAACTTGAGTTATATTAAATAAACAACTAATACTTAATTAATGGTAGTTATAACGATCTTGAATACAACAAATACTATTAATGTTGAGAAAAGTATGCATAATAATATAAATAATAAGAAATAAATATATAATATTTTCATATAAAAATAAAATATTTAATTACAATTATTGTTAATAAAATAGTCAATATTTATTTTATGAAAATTATGACTAGTAATATAAATATCAAGTAATTATACATTTATAATAATTGTATATAATATAAAAATTGAAATCTGTAATCTTTTATAATTTATGGAATGAATGTTATTAAGTGTTATTTGTGAGTTGTATATTGATAATGAATGGTTTTTATTAAATTATTAAACCAAAAATTTAAGCTATAAAACTATTCTTCTACATTTTATATATACATTTTATGTGAAATTATTTCTAATAATTTTATAAAATTGCAAATAAATTAAAATTTCAATTTTTTTGTTTACTATTGACAAATAATTAAACTTTTTAAGTTTATCATTGACTCCATAGAATTCTATTATATAGATGTTATACATGGTTTATTTATATATTACAAAAAAATTGCATTTGTAATTTAGAAATATTATTAAACACAAATAATTAACATTTCTATTCTTTATCATTAATATATATTTATTTGAATTTTTGTAGATTTTAAAATGCCTAGTAGTTCGAATGATAGTGATTCTAGTGGTGGTCCTCAACCCTACACTAGTGATTGGTATGAGCAAAGTATATATTGTGAATGCTTCAAATGTAAAGGGCGTAGAAGATGGAGACGCTCTATAACTATTTCACACTTGAAAGTAAATGGTCATATGGAACCTAATGACATGGTATGTAAAAAAATTTATTTTTACTTGTCTTTTTTAGTCATCTGGCATGATTTACTTTCACATACTTCTTATGGCTTATTTAGTAACATAAAATCATATTGTAGGTTCCCAATATTATTCCACCCAATACAACTAACCCACATGTGGAGAATATAAACCAAAACAACATAATGAATGATGAAGTTCCAAACATGGATCCTATTGATAATTTACTTCATGACATTTTCACTGAAAAGGACTCGAATTGAATGAAATGGCAAGGAAAATGTTGTATGAAAGTGCAGAAATATCTGTATTATCAACAATATTTTTGTTATTGAACATAAAGGCTATATTTGGGTGGTCAGACACTAGCTTTACTGCTTTGTTGAGGTATGTAAATTTTATAATTAAAGATTACATTTCTTGAAATTTCCTTATATCAACAATTTCAATCATGTTTTACGATGATTATATACACATATATTTGATATTATTTGTTTCTAATTGATTGATGTGTTCTTATCATGTAGAGTTCTTTCTATCAAGGTTCTTCCCAAGGGAATCATCTTCCTCAGTCTTACAGGGAAGTGAAACACTCTTTAAGAAATATAGGATTGAACTATAATGTTTACCATGCATGTCCTAATGATTGTATGTTATACTATGGTGAGAAAGAATCATTACAAGAATGTGATGTATGTCATACTAGTAGATATGAGCATCAAGGTGTTGTTGAGTCAAAAACATTTCCACGGAAAGTTCTTCGCCATTTTCCTTTAATTCCACAACTTAAGCAAATGTTTAAATGTAATGAATTAGCAAAGCTCATGGGTTGGCATTTTGAGAATAGAAGCAATGATGGAACCTTACGAATAGTAGCAGATGGCAAGGCATGGAAAGAAATTGATGAGAAATGGCTAGATTTTTCACGTGAGAAACGAAATGCTAGAATTTCAATAGCTATGGATGGGATTAATCCATTCTCAATTCAATCATCGGGATGGTCTACATGGCCAGTAGTTGCAATCCTCAATAATATCCCACCATGGATGGCGATAAAGAAGGAACATATAATGTTGACTCTAATTATTCCAGGTGATTAACCTTCCTAACTTATATCTTTTATTTCTTTAGTGTTATATGAAATATTCAAAATATAATTATATCTAATTATTTTTAACTTATTCATGGTTATAGGAAAGTATCAAGTACGTAATATGGATGTATATTTGAGGCCCCTCATTGATGAGCTTAAACAATTATGGGTGGGATTTGAAATGCATGACATATCAAGGCCTATTGGGAGGAGAGATTTCTTCTTTCGAGGCATGATGTGTTGGACCATTCATGACGCCCCAGGGTTATCTTTATGTTGTGGTAAGTTGATATATAATATATTCTTGAGATATAATATTGTGAATCATTTTATATTTGTTGAAAATATTTAAAATTTTACATTGACAAAATGATTATACATTATTATAGGTATTCAAACAAAAGGGAAAGTTGGGTGTCCATCATGTGGATTTCAAACAATTGTGAGACATTCAAAACACTTAAAGAAGGATATATACTATGAATATAGACAATTCTTGCCTCTTAATCATCCATACAGAGTAACAAAACGAAATGATTTTAATACGAAACCAGTAAGAGAAGCTATTCCAAGGGTTTTGACTCCAAATGACTGGTATATTGCTTATCATGATGGTGGAGGTGAGGACAAATATAAAAATTTTATTGACAATACACTTTTTAGACCAACATTGAGTATGATACTAATTTATAATTGTTTTTTTTTTTTGAAGAACAACTACCTCCAGGCATGAAAAGGTACTCAATATTTTATGAACTTGAGTATTATAGGAATATGCCCATCGTACACCTACTTGATGTTATGCACATTGGATGCAATGTATCAAGATCACTATGGAATCTTATCATTGGAAAAAAGGAAGATGGAATACGGTTAAGGAAAGACCTTGAAGTGAGTAAAGTCATGCGTCCTTTATGGCCAAATCCTGATGATAACACATTCCTCCCTCCCCTTGGAGATTAAGCACTGAGGAGAAAAATCATATCAATGAATCCATAAAGAAAATAAGGTTCCCTACAGGTTATGGTGCCACAATCAAAAATTGTTTCTCTAGAGCAAAAAATGAGGATCTAATAGGACTAAAAACACATGATTGGCACAACCTGATTAAGGTGAGTTTTATATTTAAAGTTAAAATGGTTGTAATTTATTTAAATTTCATTGATATAGATTAACTAATATATTTAACAAATGTACACTTCTTTGTTTGCAGGTTATACTTCCCATTATTATTCCTAGTACCTTTGATCAAAATATAACCAACACTATATATTTCTTATCAAAATATATCAGGTAACCATATAATATTTAATTTTTCCAATATATATTTTGATATACAATTATAAATTATTTATTACTCAAAATTAATGTTAGTTAAACATTATATTTCAGGTTTGTGTCCTCAAAAGAGATTAAAATGGAAGACCTTATATATTGGAAGGAGAAAGCACCTATATTAATGTGTACACTTCAAAAGTATCTTCCTACTGTATATTTTGATCCACAAGTCCATTATCTCATACACCTTGTTAATGAGATAGAATATTGTGGTCCAGTCGCATCAAGATCAATGTGGCTTGTTGAGCGTTTAATGAAGGTATTGAAGCATTTTGTAAGACAAAAGGCTCGACCAGAGGGTTCCATTGCGGAGGGTTACATCGCATTCAAAGAAATGGTGAATGTTAGTTCTAATTACTTACCTGATTTTGATTCTAGAACACAAAGTATGCAAGGTTCTTCTCAACTAGATATACTAACAAGTGAAGTACTACAAGGAAGAGGGAGGTTAAGAAAAGTAAGAGGTATGCATCATGTTTTATAAAATATCTAGTGGTTATATAGTTTATCCTTTATATATATTTATATTAATTTTAATAATTTACTAAATTTCACTTACAGATGGAAATGAGTATGAGAAAATGCACCTCTATGTTGCAAATCATGCAAAATGCATGGATAAATGGATAGAGCTATACAAAACAAAGAAAGAAGAAGCTGACACAATTGCATATAGAAGAACGGCTAGAAGGATGGGATCCATGAATCGAGTCCCAGAGTTACCTGAAAGCCATAAAAATACATGGCCAAATAAATGCCCATGGGATTGGTTGAGAGATAATATTATACAAGAAAGTAAAAGAGATCCTCTTAATATATCAAGGGAAGAATTAGAAATAGTAAATGGAATAAATCTAGGGAAGGTATGTGCATGCTTATAGTTTACATCTTTTTATGCTATTTAGTAAAAATGTATTGTAGTTAATATTTAAGAATGATTTATTGACATTGCATTGTAAATATTTTATTTGTCTAGGTGACACATTACAAATCAATGTGGGCATATGGTAAGCACTTTCGCATTGAGAAGATGGATAAGCTTAGGCGTACATTTGATTGTGGGATATCAAAGCATATTTTGATGTGGTGGATTCGCAATATTGAAACAAAGACGAAGTACTATGGAATTTTGGAAGACATTATGGAACTTGACTTTAGGGCCTTTAGGAAGGTTATATTTCTAGTAAAGTGGTTTTCATTGATTGAGAAAGGAAATAATAGAACGATTTATATGCATGATAATGGTTTTCCTATGATAAAAACATCAGATTTTATGGACACAGATGAGCCATATGTATTCCCAGAGCAATGTGAACAAATTTTTATCATCCAAGATATGCAAAATCCAAATTGGTCTTTTATCATAGAGCACAATCCAAGGTGGAACCGTCATGCATCATTTTTAAACACAACTAATGTTGATATTATAGATGAGGATGAGACATATAGTAATGATGAAGTAGAAATAATGGATGAAATTGGAGAGCATGTACAGGAACAAGAATTAGAACATATTGAGTACACATATGAAGAAGAAGAAGGACAAGAAGAGAGTGAAGGACAAGAAAATGGGGAGACAGAAAGTATAAATGATGAATATGATTCAACAATTTTTGATAATCTTGTCGACGATGATATCGTGGATGAGAGAGAAGACTCTGGGATAAATTTATTTATTGACTTAGGAGAATTTGATGTTAGTTCAGAGCAATATCGAGAGTTGGCTCAAGATGAATTTGATGTTTATGATGAAGACATGTAAGATGAATGATCAATAATAATTTTCATAAATTATCATTATGTTTTTTTCTTGGATAAATTTGAACACAAAATTTGAGTACGTTACTATTGAATAATTCTTCCTACATGTTTTGTATAAGATATTATTTCTATAAATATTGCATTTTTATGTTGCATTTTCTCACTTTAATACTTTTTTATAATTAGTCATCTTAATCTATGTTATAATAGAAATACATTTCTATAATGTTTTTTAAATTATAAAAATAAATCAAAATTTTATATAATGTGACATTTTCAAAGTATTTAAGGTCTTCATGTTAATGTTGTTAAGATATCCTTATGGAGTAATTTTATAATATATTTTATTTCAAAATATATTTTTAAAAATTAATATTTTTAGTTTGTGCCATTTCTACACATTAAAATGTAAAGTAGTTTTGTTTAATATGTCATAAATGGAAGTGTGGTTTTTGATACTTTTAATAGGTTAAATATATCTAAAATATTTTAAGTTTATATTAGTCTTCTCAAATAAATTATAATGCATATAGAGTATTAGTATTGTGGCATTTCAACAATATTATTAAATTTAAAAATATCGATATTAAAAGTATTAGTTATTTTAATTTTATATTAAAATATGTTAATGTTGTTACATTTCCCTTTATGAGTAATTGTGGTGAGTAATTTTGTGATAAACATTATTTAAATTTTTAATAAAAATGTGGATTTTCTATAAAAATGTGGATTTTCTATAAATAATGTTTCACAATAATCAAATTGTGGAACACCAATATTTAAAAAGAAAATTATATAGAGCATCCACAAATATTCTAATATTATTTTTTAGAAATGGGGAACTATAATGAGGTTTGGAAGATGTGGGTTTTCTACAAATTATTGTGGGTAATTTGGAATTTTCGAAGTATTTAATGTGGATTTTCAACATTGATATAATTTCATGATACTGATGTTACATTTCCCTTTATGAGTAATTGTGGTGAGTAATTTTGTGATCAACTTTATTTTGATTTTTAATAAAATTGTAGATTTTCTATAAAGAATGTTTCACTAAAATAAAATTGTGGAACACCCCTAATATCTAAAAATTTAAAAATAAAATAAAATAGAGCATCAACAAATATTCTATTTCTTTTTTCCGAAATGTGGAGTTTCTATAATGAAGTTTGGAAGATGTGGTTTTTCTACAAAATATTAACGATTTAAATTGACTATAGAAAATCTACAATAATTAAAAACGAATAACTTTATTATAATAGAGATGCCACAATTATTCTACAATTATGCCAAATTTACAATGAAGGCACACATTAGAGATACAATTTTTCTTTTACGAATTCAAGTAGTCTAGAATAGTATAAGGGAGAAACAATTTTTACGTTTAATACTCAAATACGTTCACTATATTAGAAAGAGAGAGTTTCAAAACAAAACGTATACTTCTACAAGGTACCCTAAACCTAGTAATAAAGGTGAAAAAGGGTAGATTACCCCATAAAAACCACTCTTCCTCATCAATACAACATCAAAATATTGAGGAGGACAATCAAAAATTTACTCAAACATGGCCTCTACGGCCAAGGGTTATAGCCTTAAAAGAAAGAGAATGACATAACAAGTCAAGGTCAAATACCTAAGACCTATAAAACTAAGTCCTCTCAAAGACAAGTCCAAGGGATCCCAAAAGCATACATTCCCGACTAACATAAAATGGTACTAACAACTTATAGTGTGGTACATATTAAACAATATAAGAGATCAAGACAAGGGTATATCTATGTATGGGTCCTTGAGAAAAAAACAAACAATTATTTAGGCACAATGACGTAAGGGGCTTAACTATAACCCTATTTACACAAGATACCTACAATCCAACTATTGATTTTTTCTAAAATAAAATTAGAGAACGACATTAGAACTCAATATTCCCATTGGTGGACCATCACGTCCTTACAATACACTATAATCATAAACCTATAATTATCCTAAGGTTAGTCCATTCCGATCAAAATCCATAAGTCCATAGCGGAAACCACTCCTATTCTGATGATGAAAAAATCTTCTACCATGGTGCAAAAGATACACAACAACCTTCCAAATTCCCAACTATACTTGCATGACTTGGAGAGCTCTCTCTCAGGAAAGGCTAAGTGAGGAAAGAGTAATTCCAAGGTCCTAGATGCACAAAAATCGAGCAATCTAAAACTAAAGACATGACTTGAAGCACCTAAGAAGACTATCAAGGGACCTAGGTTGCACCCCCATACGATGAGAGATCACAATAAGAATAGTTTAGAACCAACTCATCAACAGACAAGAAAAGGGTCACGTAAAATTCTTGACAACATTTAGCCAATTGTTTAGCGACATAAATGAGCTCGTAATCACCAATCAAAGGTAAAATCTAATAAATCTTGGCAATAATATAAAATGACTAACTAGCCGCATTGCAATCCTTTAAAATATTGTAATAAAATGAAAAATACAAGAAGATTCTCAAATCTTCTCAATCAAATCATAAAATAAAATATTGGTCCTTGATAAAATAATTTTAGTTTACAAATATAAAACACATGAAATTTCTATATCACATTCACTCGTAGTCCTTCATAGGTCATGTATGGGTACTATACATCGAGCTCTCATCTAGGAATACACATACAAAACTAGATCAAATGCGACACCATGTCTCGATGTCTACTCTCCCATACGGGTATTAAATCCCCAAGAGACCCTCAAAACTAACTCTTATAACCACTAAAGAATAAGGGGAGTGTTAAAAACTAATCAACCTCTCTAGCTTTGAACCAAAAGAGTTGTACCACAAAAATTAGCACTTGAAATAAGGGATGGTCTCTACGGGGTCAACACACTACATGTTGATAACTAAGAGCTAGGATCCCAAAACACAACATCCTCGTTAGGGAATCTAGTTCCTATTACTCAAGAATTTCACAAGAATATCAAATAAAATTAGTATTTCTTGTTAACCGGGATCGACAACACACCCATTTAAAGCGAGTACAACCATCCAACAAATTTTTGAGTATTTATTTATTTATATTATTATTATTATTATTTTAATCCTAGAAGCTCTAATGCCCTAGGTTTAAGTTTTTCTAACTAGTTTTCGTGTTCCCATGTCCGCCGAGGGTCCAAGCATGAACCCATAGCTATGAAACCAAGTGTATAGCCCACTTATTCGACGTCCAAACCATACCAAAGTCAAACAATTTATTAGGGAAATTTTACGACAATTTTTTTTTGTTTTCAAAGGGCTAAAAACATTACTAAAGGTCTATTAAATTCTCGCGAATGAATTCCACAACTTTATAATGTAGTCACATCCAAAATAATAATGAAATATTATTAATTTATTTCCCAAAATATTTTATAGTTTAACACCCTTAAATAAATCTCATTACTTTATTAGAGTAATTTCCCACTCGATTAATAACCACAGTCTAATTTTTTATTTAATTATACCCTTACTACTAATAATATAAAAACCCCTTTTCCGAGTTCATTTTTAAAATACTAAGCACCAAATTAAATTAATTCCTACTAGAAAGAGGATCATCACTTGTCCAATAAAATAATTTGCCCCCTTTCACCAATTAATCTATGCATTTTATTTAAATTACATTCCCATCGAATGCCACAACTTAAAATTTGTAGGATACATCGTCCACCATTAGATTAGATTGATATTGACTCTTAGATCTTAGGTTTTTTTAAAAATCCATAATATCCTTTTTTACTTATTATTCTCATTTTTTCCTAATGCCATTTCATTTGTACATTGTAGGTTAGAGAAGGAGGCTAAGACGCGTTTGCAAGGAGCCATGGAAACCATTGAAGCTTGGGCCTCTTCCATGGAGTTTTCTTTTAGTCCTGGTCTCCTATATTGCTTTTGTGTTAAATGCAAAGATTTACCCTATTTGGGCTATGGGTATTGTTTCTCATTTTATTTTTCCTTTCTTTATAATTTTTGTTGTAGATCCGAATATATATACACTATATATATATGTTATTAGGGGGTAAACAAATATATATATATATATATATAGTTACCTATTTTAAAAATAATCCAGATTTACATATTTTATTAATAATATATGTAAATATGGATTATTTTTAATACACACACACACACACACAACTTAGCCGCATAAAGAAACAACATCTAGTCTTTAAATAGCCGCAGTAACAAATATGCACCACCCTATTAGCCTAAGGCTGAAACTCAAACACCGGTCTAGGGGTTCAATGAGGTGAGGTGCCGACCCACCCCACTCCACATTTATTAAAAAACAAATGTGGGTTGGGGTGGGTTGACACCCCCAACTCCAATCAATCAATTAAAAAGGCATAGTCCACGTAGCCTATTCGGCCTTAAATAAATATATATATAATTTTTATTTAATTCCTTTTATACAAACTTTTCAATATAAAAGAAATCAATCGCCACATTTATAATATATATATGTATGTATTATTTTTTAAAAGGTTTTTATTGACTAATAATTTTGATTAATTTACATATACATATACACCATTATAATATGTATAAATATATAAATTTATATAGTTATACTTTATTATAAATGTGTGTGTGTGTGTGTCCATATCTTAGATAAAAACTCAACTTTATATTAGTTGATTATAGATGTATTAAAGAATATATATGCTTGATACATAAAGGTTTGATGGAAATTTCACGATTTAAAGGAGAAGTAATTTTCTCTCGAGCAAGGAATTGTAATGTTTACAATATATAATTCCTTTATTAATGTTACAACGTCTTCTTTAAAAGTTATTGTTGGAAAATGTTTACAAAGGAAGAGTAAGAATGAAAACCTAACTATAAACAATCTTCCTTTTCCTTTTAAATCAAATATTTAATTTTACAAAAAGGAAAATAATTTATCATTTCCATATTACAACACCATATTTCCTTTACAAACAATGCATATTGCTACTTTGAATAACATCCACATTTTGGAGAGTTTCATTTCCAACAAACTATACATCATTTATTTTTCTTCTTTCCAAAGTATAACATTACAATACGATAAATAAAATTTAAAGTAACATTTCTTAAAGATAGAAAATTTCAACCCTTCATTCTAAGTGGGAACAATGGTCAATTTTAAAACATAGGGATTCTTCCAAATGGTCAAATACACAAGTATTCATTTCAATGTCTTCTCCCAACTTCATAGTTTCAACTTTGCACTCCTTTAAATTTTTAATCCTGAATCACAACACAAAGAAAGGGGTATAGGAGATGCTCTCCGCCCAACCTATAATCCAATAAGAGGAGAAACTATCCTCCTTATTGGCCCCGAGCCCCAATGAAGAACCATGGAGTGTGTAGGAAATTTGACAACTTTCAAAACAATAGCTTCCACAAAGCAACACAACACTCATACAATCAATCACAAGAAAATTTTTTAAACACCAACCACAACACAAACCACAAAACCCAACACATAGGATTCCATTCAAGCCAAGGGAGAATAGAACAATGGTACCACCTCCTTATACCTCCCAAATGAGCTAGGGGTTCCACCCAAAATACCTCCATGTGCACATCCAAACTACACAATATAACCCTTTTCCCTCCCAATGCATAATACACAAAGTATATCAATTTTATCCTTTTCACTCCCCATAGGTGGAACTCCCTACTCATGCTCCCTCCACAAGCCTACAAATTTCCTTTTCCCTCCCCAATGGTCCCATGCTTCCATCTCCCACACATCTTAGGGCCATACTACACCAATCCCACTCATAACACACACACACACACACACACACATTTATAAAACATACAACATACAATAATAACAAGGTATAGATCCTACCTTTTCATACTATCTTTCAAAAAATTTAATCATCAAGCTATAATCCTTTCCAAAGCCAAGAAAGCACCAAAGAAGTCCTTCAAGATCCAAGAAAGAATTCCCAAGACCAAAATTCAAAAATATAAATCAAGAAAATGAGACAAGTAACCCCCATTCCTCAAAATTCATACTCGATAAATAGAAAATAGTTGAGGATGATGAGGTGGCTCCATGTAGGATACCACTTCATTATTCATCAACTCCAACACAACAAGTCAAACCATAAAACCAACGAAATTAAATGAAAAGAGTAAGGTTATGACATTCCCACATGCACACTCTGTTAGGATAAATTTTATTATCCTATTATTTAATTATGCATAGTTAATTATTTAATTAATTTTAAATAGTTATATTTTTATATGGTTAATCAACCATATTTGTCAAGATGCATATTGTTATATTGTTTTCAACAACATATTTGTATCTATTAATTTCCTGCCCGCCTGGATGTTATTGGAAGCTTGTTTATTCTCAGCACTTGGTTGCACACTGTGCAACTTATTCTCCCTGATGTATTTTCTTTGTGCAATATCTATAAATATTGCAGCCTATTCACCGTAATGGTTACTTGGTTGAGATCAATAAAATCTACACAAAGCTCGTCCTGTTTCTCAATCAACATTTGGTACCAGAGCGAAATTCGCCCCTGTGAAGGTGTGGAAGAGAGAGAGGAGATTGGAGACGTGTTTGCAGCATTTGAGAGCCTGTGCAGCCTCGTGCAAACTCCCAGCCCCATCCCTGCCTCCCCCACATCCGACTGTTCCTTCCAGGTACTTGGAAGGCAAATTTTTTTGCACTGGTGCACTCAGCACCAGGCAAAATTAGCTACAGGTATTGGAAATAATATTTTTTTTCCAATAAAGGTTTTTTATCTACTGTATGTGGAGGTTGTTTTGCTTGTTTTGGAGGTCTGTCTGTGCACCTGCAGTGAATCAAACAGAGCAAAAGAAAATAAAAAAGAAGGAGGCACCCACGCTGGAAAATATACAGTGGAAGAAGAGTAGACAGCGGCCAAAACATCTTCCACGAGTTTTTCTTGATCCGGCAACCTGTACAAGGAGAAAAAAGCATTTTTTTAGCATACGCGCCCTTTGCTGTCCCATGCGCGGCCTGCACAAGTAAAAACATTTTTTTGGAGCTAAAAAACCCCCTTCTCCTCTCGCCCGCGCCATTTTTGCTGTCCCCCACGGCCTGTGCATGCAAACAACAAGCAAATGAAGGCTTAGATTGTAAAAAACACGGCCTGTACAATCAGACACGTGCCTCAGCAAAAACAGCAAGCAATAAACATTAAAAATGCGGCTGGGCAATAAGAAACAGTGGCCAAGGAAAAAACGTAGTCCAAGCAAGAAAATACAGCGCCCAAACCAAAAAAAAACGCGGCCTGTACATGCATTACAGTGCGTCCGAAGGAAAAACGCGCCCAAACACTAAAACACGCGGCCAAAGGAAGGAGAAAATGCGGCCTGAGCAAGAAAATGCGGCCTGAACAAGGAGAAAATGCTTCAGATCCGTTTTTTGGGCAAATACAACCCTAAAAACGCCCCTTCACCAGCATGCGCCACGTGGCATCCATTTTCCAAGAGGTAAGTCAATTTATTTGTCAATAAATACAAATTGCTTCCTTCCATAGTCCAAGCGCCCCAAGTGGGCAAGTTGGTTAGTGCATGTGCCTTGGGAGTGAGAGGTTTGAGGATCAAATCCCACCAAAAACACTCAAAAACTCTCCTTTTGCATCTGGCGGAAATTATGGAGGAATTGCTAAATTTAGCAGCTTTTTTTTTTTGAATTTAGTTACAACTAACTAAATTTAGAGGAGAAATCCCTAGTTTAGGGTAAAAATTTTTCTCCCATCTGGTCTGCTTTTATCATTCCAGGACATTTTTGCAAAAGGAGACCTACCTAAAAATTACATTTTCAACTATTTTTTTGCAATTTTTAGCATTTTGGGCTCAGGAGGTCACCAGGACCCCGAAACTGAAATTTTTTGCCTGTTATTCAAATTGTACTGCATATTGTACTAATTTGCAGGTTGCCATAGTCAACTGCAAAACTTTGTAACTGCTAAGAAACTGGCAGAATTGTAATAAAAAACAGTAAAATTGGTTTTGTAACACTCACGAGATCCTAGATCTCATTCGCAGCTCTGGTATATACAGTGCCTCTGGGAAGCGCTTATGGGTAAAGCCGTCGTGACTACTACTGCACTTAATGCCTAATATAGCTGCAACAACGTCGTCTGGGCATCGTCCCTATAAATCGACGGGGAGTAATAAGGTCACAGTGCACACACTATGAACCATCCCATCCGCTCCTGTGGAATGATTGCAAGACATAAATCCGGACTAAGAAATTATCCGAGTATATAGTGAAGTTACGCGCGCGTATGAGGATATTTCTTTGAGCTGGTGTCAATAATCGCATTGCACCCCATCAAGATCGTCTTGGTACCACGTATCGAATTCTTTCACGCACGTTAACGCCTCTTTCACGCATCCGGGTATATAGAAAGGGCGAGCTTCTTCCACGCATTACCTCGCCGGGTATATTGGAAGGGCGCGTATATAGAAAGGTTTGGTATATCGGATGACGGTATATAGATTGGGAGACCTAATACTGGAGTGATAAGAGCCAAACCGTCACCGCTGATCTCTACAAAATGGGCACCAATGCCCCCAAATTTTTCTTCCGGATTCACAATTGCTCGCAGAGGAAGCAACTATGCTTTGCTTGGAAGACAAAAATCAAGACACAAACTTGAGTTTGAAGAACTCTAGCTGTCATTGGATCGGTACTCTAACCAGTATCACCAATCGATGCAACACAACAACGACAATTTGATAGAAAGCAGATCGTAAAGAAAATATCATCATCTTGTTTGGAGTATCCGATGATGTGCAAGCCCACATTCGAGATGCCACATCGTAAAAGAAGCTTGGGATAAGTTTGAGCACTATATATGAGGCCAAGAACAAGAATGTCATACTCAATTTGCAGAGTCAGATTACATACATTGAAATTCAAACAGAATGAGAAAATGAAGCCTTCCTAAGAAGAGTTGCAGAGTTGAGGGCTTCACTTCTAGCCCTAGGAGAAGAGGTCAAAAATGAGTCTCTTGTTCCTACTGTTTCGAGAGCTCTCCTTCTTCTTACCGAATTTTTGTCACAACTCTAAACTTGTGATACGACAATTAGTTTTGACAAGCTAGTAAACCTACTACAACAAGAGGAAGCAATGCACAACACGGATGATGAATAGGAGCAGGCATTGTCTTCACATCAAAAATGGAAAGGAAAAGGTAAAGGAAAACCTAAATCCTTTCAGAAGTCCCCACATCAAAATCAGTATCATGGGGACAATCAACTGAAGAAGCAATGTCCAATTTGCAAAAGAGGACATGACTTACAAGATTGTTAGCTTAACACATATAAGAAAGGTTCATCAAGCAATTCTGGACCACAACAACAACAAACTTACAAGGGACAAATACCAAACAACTATCACGGGCGTAAAAGGGGAACTGAAAAGAAGACCCCACCAAAGAAGGTAATATTGGCTTTGAGCAACAAGATCAATTGATAATGAAGACTTCTTGTTCACTGCTCGATCAAGTGAACCATACACGTCATCTAGTGACATCCGGTATGTTGATTCGGGAGCCACTCGACACATGACCGCCATAGAGACTCGGTTTATTTCAATGAGGGACACGCCATCGAAAAATCATGTTTCGTTGGGAGATGATTCTTCATATACAGATTGTGGGATTGGAAACATTTCTCTACCCTTGGTTCATGCAAATGCAGACTATCGATGTTCTATATGTCCTGGGTTGACAAAGAACCTTCTTTCACTCAAACCAACTCCTAGATCACAACCCTGAAAATTGACTTTGATAGTCAATTCGGCAAGAAAATGTGTTTGATTCGAGATAAATCCAGAGGCTCGAAAATAATTGCAAAAGCCTCAAATGTGGGACGAATGTTTCAACTTGATTTTATTCACAAAAATGATCAAGCACTCATGGCTAAAAACTCCACCTCGGCTCGGTTGTGGCATCGAGATTTGGTCATGTAAGTTTCAAATATCTCAAACACTTCACGGGTAATATGGTACATGGGCTACCATCTCTTAAGAAGGATATAAACAAGTGTCCTCACCGCTAGAGGAAAACAACACAAAGTTTCATTCCAAAAGAGTAATTTTCGAGCTCATGGTAAACTTGACTCGGTTCATACCGATCTTATGCGGTCCGATGCAGCCAAGTCATTCGGGGTTCCAGATTTCATGCTCTTGTGTTGATGACTATTCACGGAAAATGTGGATTTTTTTGTCTTCACAAGAAAAGTGAAGCCTTTGAAACATTCAAAAAGTTCAAAGTGGATGAGAAAGAAACGGTCGTCACATCGTAACTCTCCGCCGGATCGAGGGGGAATTCACCAGTGATGAGTTCAGAGACTATCTACAAACTCACGGGATTCGTCGACAAATGCCTCCTCCACACACACCGCAGCAAAATGGTGTTGTCGAGAGAAGAAATCGTACTATCATGGAAATGGTGCGATGCATGATCGATGATTCCGGACTTGCAAAGACATTTTGGGCAGAAGCAGCAAAAACAGCAGTGTATTTGTTAAACAAAGCGCCCACAACTGCTCTTGATGGAATTACACCACAAGAAGCATGGTCAAAAAGGAAACCATCCATTACACACCTCAGAGTATTTGGGTGCAAAGCCAACATGCACATACCCAAACAGAATAGAAAGAAATTGGACATGAAGTCACAAAATCTCATCTTCATTGGATACAGTGAAGAGACTCTTGGGTACAGACTGATGGATCCTAAGACCAGAAAAGTCTACACAAGCAGAGATGTTGAGTTTTTTGAGAAGAAGGAAGCAGAGACTCCTCCTCCAGGACTTGCAAGATGTAGATTTTTTCACCTTGTAAAAGTTGAAGCTAATGTTCCTCGTAATATGAAAGTGATGATGGTGATGATGGATAGAACCACAACCCATGGGAACAGTTCAACGTATGCCTAAATGGTGTACAAGTACATTACGAGATGCAAGATTGGATGCTCCACTAGATACATCCACCCCTGGACCACAGACTCACAGTAAAGCAAGAGAAGAAGTTAACTTTTCTTTGATGAGTAAAGTTATTGAATCAGACGAGCCCTCTCACATGCCTAGAAGCCCTACAAATAAAAGCTTGGAAAGATGCCATGGATTCTGAATATCAATCAGTGATAAAGAATAACACTTGGCAGCTTGTTGATCTTCCACCAGGGAAGAAACCCATTGGATGCAGATGGATATTCAAAATGAAGTACAAAGCAGATGGGACAATGGACAAGCACAAAGCAAGACTTGTAGCAAAGGGGTACGCACAAAAAGAAGGCATTGACTATGAGGAGACATTTGCTCCCACAGCTAAGATCAAAACGATCAGGATGATCTTTGCTCTAGCTGCACAGTTTGGATGGAAAGTTCACCAAATGGATGTAAAAAGTGCCTTCCTGAATGGAGATTTACAAGAAGAAGTCTACATGACTCAACCTGAGGGATATGTAGTACCTGGTCAAGAAGAAAAGGTATGCAGACTCAGGAAATCTCTGTATGGCCTAAAACAGCACCCCGGGCATGGTACATCAAGATTGATGAGCATCTCGTACAACATGGATTCGTCAGAAATCCATATGATCCCAATCTCTACCTCAAAAAGCAAGGGGGGGAGATGGTGATTGTTGTAGTTTATGTCGATGATCTAGTCATCACTGGCAGTTCAGTGAAGATGATCGATGAAATGAAGAAAGATCTTAAGCGATCATTCGACATGACAGATCTCGGGCTTATGCACTATTGTCTTGGACTAGAAGTATGGCAGAAAGAGAATCACATATTTGTTTCTCAGATGAAATATACCAAGACAACGCTCGAGAAGTTTAGGATGATGGATTGCACACCAATTGCTACACCTATGGAGAACAGATTACAGTTATCTCGTTCAGATCCATCTCCTGAGGTAAGTGCCACTCTCTATCGGCAGCTGATTGGGAGTCTCATTTACCTGACCTACACTAGACCAGATATCAGCTTTGCAGTGAGCTATCTATCCAGGTTCATGCAGGAACCCAAAATTTGTCATTGGAAAGCAGCAAAACACATTTTGAGATATCTCAAAGGATCAGTGGATCTTGGTCTAGAATACAAGAAGAACGAAAACTTCTTCTTGATTGGATATTCGGATTCAGATCATGCAGGTAACATTGATGATAGAAAATCCACTTCTGGATTTGTATTCTTTATGGGATCTGGACCAATATCATGGGGAAGTAAGAAACAACACTTTGTTTCTCACTCTTCCACAGAAGCTGAGTATCGTTCTGCAGGAGAAGCTGTCTGTGAAGCGATTTGGCTACATCGCATACTGGAAGGACTTGGAATACCACAGGACAAACCGACCACCATGAATGTTGACAATGAAGGTGTTCTCAAACTTGTTCGCAATCCAGTTTTTCACGAGAGAACAAAACACATTGAAGTTCAGGTTCATTTCATACGTGAACATGTGTTGAAGCACAACATCCAGCTTCAGTTTTGTCCAACGGTGAACAACGAGCAGATATTTTCACAAAGTCACTTGCACGTGACAAGTTCGAGTTGTTCAGAGCATTTCTCTCCTCATCTCTTCAGACAATGCACAATTAAGGGGGGGAATGTTAGGATAAATTTTATTATCCTATTATTTAATTATGCATAGGTTAATTATTTAATTAATTTTAAATAGTTATATTGTTATATGGTTAATCAACCATATTTGTCAGTATGCATATTGTTATATTGTTTTCAACAATATATTTGTATCTATTCATTTCCTGCTTCCCGGATGTTATTGGAAGCTTGTTTATTCTGGCACTTGGTTGCACCTGTGCAACTTATTCTCCGGATGTATTTGGCTGTGCAATATCTATAAATATTGCAGCCTATTCACTGTAATGGTTACTTGATTGAGATCAATAAAATCTACACAAGCTTCCGTCCCCTGTTACTCAATCAACACACTCCAACGTGCATCACATACCCTTCAAGGAAAAATTAAATGTGCTAAGAAGAGAAGTGAATTTATTTTCTCTTTTGCACTTGACATGACATTAGAATGGTGAAAATTAGCTCCATACTTCATATTTATGGTTGGTTGATTATTATGAGAGAGAAGGGATAAGGTTTACTTATCCCACAAGTCTCATAAAGTTTCCTCCAAGTAAAATTTTAGGTTTGTAGAGTGAGAAAGAGTGCACTCAACACATATGTAATAAATTTGATTCATCATCATACAAAAATCAAGAACTACCTACCCCATTTATTACCCACATGTGACATTTTTTTAGTTTAAAATATTTAAGTTAAATTATCTAATTAAAACACATTAACAAGTGTCAATAAAGTGACCAATTGTTTTCAATAATTAAATACATACATCACAAAATAAACCACACAAAAGAAAGGAAAGGAAAACATGCATGAGGTCACCCCCCCATGGAGAAACCTCCTAACCTATCAAAGAAAAACACAACACTCACACAAGTTTTCAATTGGCCCTTATTGCAAACACACAACATCCTTCTCAGGTTGGTCCCCTATCCCCTTTCGATGTATTGTGATATAATTTTCCTGCAATCAAAACAAAATACCACTCTAGCCTCAAGGCCATATCAATATGTCATGGAAATCAGTGCATATAAAACATCCATCATACAATCCTTGGCATACATTAAGAAATACAACACGCAAATATATCTATGAACTAACATTTTTGTATAACGTGGTTAGATAATTATCATGAAATTTATGAATTTATGAATTAATTTTTGGTAATAACGTAACTCTTCAATTCTACTCTAGTAGATAATTTATAATCATCATTAATCAAATTTTACATTCTACAAAATCATGAAATTCCCTATATCTTTTGTGAATCCTAACTACTAGATACACTCAACAACATATTACCAAACCCTAATACTATCATATTGTTAGCAATTCTAAAATTCAATGAGACCACATGGTTAGTCCAATACTCCAAATATACTCAATACATCAACAGCCCAAATGTCATTATAAAACAAAGTAACCATTCTAGATCATCATCATATCCTTAAATTTCATCAAGGTCCATAATACATCCAATAGTCAAATGTAACAATCGAGCACAACAAAGAATAAAGATGTCCCTCATATCTTAACAAAATGCTAACTAAAATAAAAATAAAGTCCATGTCTCTAATCAATCGAAATTAAAATCATAATATAATCTGTCAAAGAGGAGTGGGCATTAAATCCCCCTCCCCTTAGATTTGACTTCCTCCTAGAAGTCACAGAAAATGGTAGGAAACCCAATGTATATGAATAGAAGTCACGCACTCGAGGATTTTTATTTTTTAAAAAGTGGGTTTCTATAACCCAATTTTTGTCCAACGCTAGAGAACAAAGAGAAGGGAGATTTTTAGGGACGAATACTAAACCTCCTCCTCTAAGAAGTTTAGAAACTATTAATTTTATAGAGTAAACTTGATGAGGTTAACCAAGTTACAACACTAAGCATTTAAACAAGAATTTTCTAATGGAGTCCCAATGAATAAAAACCAAGGTCAAAGAAGAATAGGAAGGGTTACACACATACACGGTCCACATAGTCACACATAGGTGCAACACACAAGAAAGGGGAATGCAAAATCTTAATTTAGGTTGAATTATACTTCAATGTTCATTATTTAGATAATTTCTAACAACTACAAATCATGACCCCCAATTTTACATGAGGAAACACAACTACTCATAGGTCTAGAAAATTTAGGACCACATAAGATGAGGTTTAATAACAAGGAAAACATCTAAATTAGCAAAATCATTTACAAGGATGCAGACTGTTGATGCGTAATCACAGCACCCTTGAATGTCTCGCAAATTGTTGGGTTGATAATCTTAGTGTGATTGCATAACATGGAGATTCTCCCAAAGTGTGGGACTTTTTGAACCAGGAGATCTCTCCGGATG
Source organism: Taxus wallichiana var. yunnanensis (assembly GCA_018340775.1). NCBI lineage: Eukaryota > Viridiplantae > Streptophyta > Pinopsida > Cupressales > Taxaceae > Taxus > Taxus wallichiana. Next base: position 730,038,642 of record CM031238.1, read on the forward strand.
AAGGTTGGTTCCTATTACTCTCGTTCAGGTGCACACATTCATATTGCAGAGGATCTACTCTAAAACCTACTCTAGCTTGCCAAGGAGACATGGATTAAGGAGATGAAAGAAATAAAACCTAAACTAAAAGGGTGATACACCAAATGAATGTTGAACACCTAATTTTCAATAAACACAAACCATAAAAATGCAATATAATCACAATGCACAAATAACTAGGACTACAATGAGAGATCAAAAGGAGACAATGAATGCAAGAGAGGGTTAAAAATTATCCACAGACATGCATTATTGCTCCAAAAGTTGATACAGTGCATTACAATGACCAAGAGGCACAAAATTGCATTACAATTTGAATGGGAGGCTTGGACTCCATAAATCCACTTACAGAAAGAGAAGAAGGGAGGGTGCAAAGCATAAATTTCCAACCTTTATAAAATTGCCCCTCCTTATAATATATAGGAAGAATAAGAGAGACGGGGAGAAGAATTCCCATCATGCTTTAACCACCCTGGTAGGGGAGAAGCCTAACAACCTCCAAAAATGGCAGACTATATTTATTCTAGTCGTAGTTGAGATCATCTGAAGGTCAGAATCCGGCGTTCCACACGGGCTCTCACAATATCTTAAAGATCTAAGCATTCAAAAATCCTTGGCGGGCTTCATGATTCATCTTTGAACTGACCTTCCACCAAATATTTTCCAAACTACTTCAGGTTTTGGAGTCTATCCGTGTGGGATCTACATGGAAACCCGTGCACTCTTGAGATTTTACCCCCTTTCACTCCTGAAGTTGTGACATTTGGACACTTGGCATCATCCACGCGCCTGCTTCTTTATTCTCTTGTGTTTTGGATTAGTCCCTCCTATTTGGCGGAGCAACTACGTCTAACCCTAGACATGTGGAGATTCTGCGGATGTTTGGGATCTACCTTCGGATTTTACTTTTGAAGTTGTGCTAATGAGATACGTGGAGGCTTCCACTGGCTCTATTTCTTTTCTTTGACTTTTCAAAGTTGGGTTCTACCTTTTTCAGGCTTTAGACACATGGAGAGCCTGTGCTTGTTTGGGGACTACTTGTTGCGTCGCATCTTTGAAGTTGCACCAATGAGACACGTAAAGGCTTCCATTGGATCTTAGAATGTTCCATGGCCCGTTAACTATTCGGGCCTTAGACACGTGGAGAGCCCACACTCATTTGGGGACCCTACTTTGGACTTTACCTTTGAAGGTGCACCGATGAGACATGTGGAGGCTTCTACTGGCTCTTTTATACTTAGCGATTCGGGCCTCGAGTGAACACTGCCTTTCTCCATTTTTCCCTGTTGAGCTATGATCTCCTTTAACATTGTTTGGCCTCATTTTCTGACCTTGCTTCTCCACTGTTGAGCCCACCCACAACTTGATTTTTGGGATCAAATGTGAGCTCACACGACTGAACCAAACTCTCCATTTCCTCTGTGCAAGGTCATGTTTTATTAATTTTTCCTGAGGGGAAAAATTGGATAACAAGAACTTTTGTGATAAGTAATCACTGTCAAACTAACATATTAACACAAGAGATATTAATCACTTTATATAACAAAACATAATTTATTTATTTTAAGTATATCCCTAGCTCAAAATTATCTTAAAAACTTAACAAAAATAATATTATAATCCATAGTAACACTCAAGTGAGCTAGGAGAACTAGGAAATAAGAGAGGTCCAACTATAATTTACGAGAGCAACACACAAGACATTCTTGTAGAAATTTATGAAGACAAACTTATGTCATCTCTTCCTTAAAGGTATCATGATTCGCAAATGGAAAGAGGATTCCAAAATTTATCCATATCCTTAAGTATTGTTTCCTAAGCTTTCCAATAATCCTAGGTCACCAATGACCTATTCCACACACAAGGAGGGTGCCTTTCTTAAAACTAGAGATACAAACCATCTTCTAAAACACCGTGCAAACATACACATATCGATTCTAAGAGGTAACAAGGGTACAATGACTTGAAAGGATAAAATAAGGGGGAAATCACACACATTTATGCTCAAGGGAGTAAAAATAGGTATATCACATCAATATCAACAAGGTTTTTATTAATCAGAGTAGGTGGTAGACCTAAAGGTTCAAATAGTCACCACCTTTGGCACGATGGAACATAGGGTCCATTAATATGAACATAACTATTAATGCATTAAAACAGGGTGATAGAACCCTGTATGCATCCCTCTAATACTTCACACTACCAATAAAGAGGTCCAAAATGACCCAAAGCATATACTTGTGTGATGACCATTTTATGTATGTTTACTTCTTGCTATAACAAGGTTAGGGAAAGTATTGGAACATATCACAACACCAAAAATATTAGGTTGAAAAAGAGATTAGATATATTTACAGTACATCAAGAGACTTTCAATATGCTCAATTTTTTTAGATTTTGTCCTTTATAGCCATTTATACAATCAAGGTTTCGTAAAATTTATACATTTTACTTGTGTTCAATATCATAAAATTACTCATTCCATAATCCAAAGTACAAGACATAAGTTATAGTTACATTCGCTAAGCATATCTCTTATAAGTTTTCTTAATTAATGCATTCCTTTTATTATGATAACACATATCTTGTGTCATTAAGGGTCATCACCATTGTTGGCATGATATCTCACCATTCTATATCAAGCGGAAAAATTATTCATTTTACTCTAGGGAGAGTAAAAAAGGATCCTTTTCTAAATTTCACATACTTTTATTTCTTCTATTAAACCACCAGGTTAGAGTAAGGGACCATTCTCCTAATATTCTAGTTTACTTATTAAGTTTTGAAGTCCAAGCCCCTCAATTAGAGTTTTATTAGGTTTAGGTTATCACATTACCAATTGAATTTTAAATGAGTAGGAAGAGCAGAGCATATCACATTATTAATCTCATATAAATAAGAGATCAATAACCAAATCGAAACATACCAAGGTTACAAGAGTTTCACAAAAGTGCATGCATACACAAATATCAATAAGAGATACGATGAAGGCACACTTTAGAGATACAATTTTGTTTTTACGAATTCAAGGAATCTAGATTAGGATAAGGGAGAAACAATGTTTACAAGTTAATACTCAAATAGGTTCACTATATTAGAAAGAGAGAGTTTCAAAAAAACTTATACTTCTATAAGGTACCATCAACCCAACAATAAGGGAAAAAAATGGAAGATTACCCCATAAAAACCACTCTTCCTCACCAATACAACATCAAAATATCAAGGAGGATAGTCAATAGATTTAGTCAAACATGGCCTCTATGGCCAAGGGTTATAGCCTTAGAAGAAAGATCATGACATAACACGGTCAAGGTCAAATACCTAAGACCTATAAAACTAAGATCTCAAAGCACAAGTCCAAGGGAGCCCAAAAGCATCCATCCCGACTAACATAAACTTGGCACTAACAAATTATAGTGTGGTATAGGTTAAACAATACAAGAGATCAAGACAAGGGTATATCTATGTATGGGTCCTCGAGAGAAAAATAAACACATTTATTTAAGCACAATGCCCGAAGGGGCTTAAGTATAACCCTATTTACCCAAGATACATACATTCCAACTATTGTTATTTTCTACAATAAAACAAGAGAACCACGTTAGAACTCAATTTGCCCATCAAGTAGACCATCACGTCCCAACAATACACTATGACAAGAAACCTATAATTATCCTAGAGTTAGTCCATCCTATCAAAATACATAAGTCCATAGTGAAAACCACTGCTATTCCGACGATGAGAAAAGCTCCTACCAAGGTGCAAAAGATACACAACCATTGTCAAACCAACTATACTTTGCATGACATAGAAAGCTCTCTCCCAAGAAAGGATGAGTGACGAAAGAGTCTCTCCAAGGTTGTAGACGAACAAAACTCCACCAATCTAAAACCAAATACATGAATTAAAGCACCAAAGAATACTATCAAGGCACCTAAGGATCACCCCAATGATGAGAGATCACACTACGAACAATGTAGAACCTCCTCATTAGCAGACAAGAAAAGGATCACGTAACATTCTTGACAACATTTAGCCAAGTGGCCAATGAGATAAACAAGCACTGAATCTCCAATATTGCAACAAAATGAAAATAACAAGAAGAGTGTCAAAGCTTCTCAATCAAATCATAAAATAAAATATTGTTCCTTGATAAAATAATTTTATTTTACGAATATAAAACACATGAAATGCCTACATCACATTCACTCTGCATCCCTTCATAGGCCAGATCGATATGCGTGACTTATACATTGAGCTCACATATAGGAACACACATGTAAAATTGGATCGAATCCGAAACCATGTCCCAATGTTTACTCTCCCATAAGGGGATTAAATCCACATAGCAACACTCAAAATGAACATTTCCAACTATTCAAGAAGAAGGGCGGCTCTAAAAACCTAACCAACCTCTAGCACTAAACGAAAAGAGTTGCACCACACAAACTAGCACTCGAAGTAAGGGAAGGTATCTATAGGGTCAACATACTACATGTCAAAAACTAAGAGCTAGGATCCCAAAAGAAAACATCATCACTAGGAAACCCGGTTCCTATCACTCAATAAGTTCACTAGAATATCAAACAAAATTAGCATTTCTCATTAACCGTGTTTGACAACATGCCCACTTAGATGAGTATAACCATCAAACAATTTTGTATTTTTATTTTTTTATTATTGTTATTTTTATTTTAATCCTAGAACATCTAGTGTCCTAGGTTTAAGTTTCACTAACAGGTTGTCCTGTTCCCATGTCTACCCAGAGACCAAGCGTTGAACCCATAGCCGTGATACAAGGTGTAATGCCCACTTATTCGATGTTCAAACCACACCAAACTCAAACAAGATATTAGATAAATTTTACAACAATTTTTTTTTTTAAATTTTCAAAGGGATAGAAACATTACTAGCAGTCAATTAAATTCTCACAAATGAATTCCAAAATTCATAATGTAGTCACATCCAAAATAATAATTAAATATTATTAATTTATTTCCCAAAATATTTTATAGTTTTACACCCTTCCATAAATCTCATTGCTTTATTAGATTATTTTCCCTCCCGATTAATAACCATGATCCAATTATTTTATTTAATTATACCCTTACTACTAATAAAATAAAAACCCCTTTTCACATATCATTCTTAAATACCAAGAACTAAGTTAAATTAATTCCTTCCACAACGAGGGTCACCACTTGTCCAGTCCACAAAGTGGCTCCCATTCACCAATTAACCCATGCATTTTATTTAAATACCATTCCCATCGAATGCCACAACTTAAAATTTGTAAGATACATCCTCCACGATTAGATTAGATGATATTGACCCTTAGATGTTAGGTT
>CM031238.1:730049028-730141528 GCA_018340775.1 Taxus wallichiana var. yunnanensis
CTATATGGCATTAAAGTATTCTAAAATTTCACTTGTATAAATTTAAAATGAAGGTATTATTGAGTGTTATAATATTAAATACCCATCAATAAATGAATCCTCTCTTGTAGTAATTTCAATTTTTTCGTGTCCTATTTCAAAGATCTTGTGGATACTGCAAGTTCACTATGTGGCAACACAAAAATCACCATCTTGTTAAATACACTGCTGAAATTTGGTCTAAATCCACCACAGACAAATGAAATCTTATGAAATAGATTGCTATTGTTTTTCTCAATTACTAGGTGTTTCCTTTTTTCTTTTTCTGTGAATGCCTATGCATCTGTCATGGTATCTTTTTACAAGTAAATAATGTTGTTTTTTCTCATTCCATGCTTATCTATTGACATTTAATTTTTTTCTCACCTATAGGAATTTTTTGGCCTTGGTTGAAATATATTTGGAAGAAAATCAACTTGAAGGTCTCATTCTTCTTGATTTGGGTACCCTGGCTCAACTACAAGTGCTTTGTCTTCACATAAATCATATGTTAAGAACCATTGATCCCCTGCTTTAGGGTATCTTCCATATTTGATTTATTTACAAATATATTCTAACCACCCTCGAAGTTCGATTGAGCTAGGGATCCTTGCATTTTTGAAGACCCTTTGTAGTGCCTGCTTTCCTTCGACACCTTGTGATATTGATCATGATACCGCTAACTATATTATGGAAATTGTTATAGTTTAATTTAGTATGATGTTAGATGTTAGATCATGGCTTATTGTGGACTTTTATTCATATATGGTGCATGATGATTCTTAGAGAAATTTTAGATATTGATGTTAATATATTGTTTGACATGGTTACATTAAAGATGTTGTTCGGATTTCTGATATTGGACATTTTGAATAGACCTAGAAAATGAGAATTGAATTAAAATTGGTGCTGATATAGTTGTGGATGAAATTGTAAGTGATACTACTGATTGTCTTGATGTTTGTTGTGATTCACATATATGTCGATGATCTTGAAATTATATTTATATTTATTTGGATGTTCTAATATGGCCACAAGGCCGAAGGAGGTATTTGTATTTTTTAGGTTTAAAATATCACAACAAACATCGAGGGATTGGAGACCAACCACTTTGGAATTATAGATGAATTCAACAAGGTCACCATGGCAACTGTATTGTTTGTGTGTGTTTGATTGTGTTAGGGATTCCCATGGGGGATCACCTTTAAATGTGACCAAGGGGTTGTATGTATTTTCTTTTATTTGGTCCCTTTGTTAATGTTTGCATGTGTTTATTTTGTGGTGCTTTGACCCCTTTCATTATTTATTATATGGTGTGTAATATTGTGAGTAATCTTGTTGTTAAGTTAATTAATTAAAATATGTCATAAGAAAGTAATTAATAGAGTTGTTGGCCTTGAATTAAAGTGTTGTAAGAAATGTGTAAGTAATGTGGGTATGTAAGTTGATTTTGGAGTAAGAAACACTCCATCTTTCTTGGAAATTCGAATTTTTCCTTGGAGGCTGATTTTGGAGGCTTGTGGGACAAGTTAAACTTGTCCCATACCTCTTAAATTTGTTTACCAACCATACCTATGGTTGGAGAGTTGAATTTAGACTTTCATTATGCATTTTTTAAGTCAAGAAGAATTTTTAATTACACTTTTCTTGCTTGAAATTAATTTCAGTCCTTTGGGTATGGGCTTGATTTGAGTGTGTAAGTAAAACTATCATATTATTCACCTACTTATTTATTGTGTCTTGGAGATTGAAGTTGACTTGTGAGTTGGAGTTGAAGATGTGTGATGTGGCATCCTACAAAGATCCACCTCATCCTCCTCTCTTCCCCCTTCTATATATTCAAATTCATTTTATTGTTTTGGGGTTACACTATTTTGGTTGGTTCACTTTTTCATACTTCTTTTGGGGTGAATTATTTTGTGGTTTTGAGCTCTTGTTTTTGGAGAAAGTTTGCAAAATTTTTATAGGCTTGTGTTTCGTTGATTTTGGGTTGTTTTGCATTGGAAAGCTTGTTGTTTGGAACTTGGAACAAACTCCATTATGGAGATGTAAGATCTTGGCTCTTGAAATGCTCTTCTCTTACTTGTGCAAATGTTAATTGTGAATGTTTTGGCATGTGTGTGGGCTATTTGGGTAGATGGCCTAGGGATGGTTTAGAGAAGACTATGGGGTATTTTTGTGGGAGGCATAAGTGTTTTGTGGAGGTATAACTATGGAGGGAGTTGGGATTTGGGTTCCACCTTAAAAAGAAATATCTTTCATTTCTTTACTCGTTATGGGGTGCCATAAGAGGTTGGGGAGGCATAAGGAAATGTGAGGAATAAGGGGTACTTGGGGAAGGCATAAGGGCATGTCAGGGATTTGAGATGATATATATATATATACATTGGTGGTTTTTTCGCAAGTGGTGATACCCATTTCCCCTTTGAGAGGCATAAGCAGCATCCCCATAGTTTCTTGCTCCTTAGGCTTGCATGGTGAAGCTTGAGTTTTGTTTTTTATGTTTTAATGTGGTTGTAAACTATGTTCTATTTTGGAGTGTATTTTGAATGAGAAATCTATCTTGTGTTGTGGAAGCCTATTGTTTCCATGTGTTGAAAAACATTTCTAATTACAATATGGTTGGGGCTTGGGGGCCAATGAAGAAGGATGGATTCTCCTTTTCATTGGATATCTTGGTTGGGTGGAGAGTGTTTTCTTTCCCCCTATTCTATTGTGATCAAATTGCAAAATGATGGAAATTCATATTGTTGTTTTGGAGTCTGTGAAAGAAGACAAAGTTTGCTAGTCCTTTGTGAAACTTCCTTTGTAAACCCTTTTCCCACTTCAAGTGGATGACTTGTAATATTATTGGTATTGGATAGTATTTTGTTTTGGAAATAAAATTCTATTTGAATGTGAAAGGACATACTGTAATGTTATTCTGAGAAAGGAAAAGAAGATTTGTATTCTGTCTTTTGAAATGGAATGGAAAAAGACAAGTTTGACAGTCCTTGTTGAGATTATTCTTATTGTAACCCTTTTCCACTTGAAGTGGATGATCTTGTATATTATTGAGTTGGAAAGACTACTTTTTTTTAGCTATGAAAGTTGTAATTGATTATGGAAGATTATATCTAGTATTCATCTTTGTGAATAGAAAACAAAGATATGCATTTGGTATGTTGTATTTCAAGAATAAATGGGAAAGAAGTTCTAAGAGATTCCTATGAATTTATAGAAGTGTTTTCCTTGTTCATATGATATTATTCCCATTGGAAATATGTGTTTTACATATAGTAGGAAATCTCTATGGTAAAATTGAAAAGGAAGCACATATGAAGAAATATTACATTATTCTGTCTCATTTGAAATGTTTGTTTAAATAATAATAAAATAATAATAATAATAATAATAATAATAGAATTTGCATTGTGGTCTCTATCATTTGATTGAAGGAAAAAAAACTATTTAGAACTAGCATGAAATTAATTCAATGTTTGTATTGCATGGCAAAGGACATAGTTTAATCTTTGTTCTTGAAATGTACAAGCTTCATTTCTACTTCACGGTATACTTTGCAAATTCTTTTTTTATCAAATGTCCAAAACCACCCTGAAAATATATAAGAGACAAATGAAATATTTAATTAGACTTAATGAGATCAAAATGATCCCCAAACTAAACTAAAACACTCAAGAAATTTTTAAAGAACCCTTCAAATCGAGTAAAGGTAAAATTGCAAGTTTTCTATTGTGTAAACATTGGTAATTTTTGAAATGCAAATCAATCAAACAAATCGACCTTTGTTTTCTACCCCACATTCTTCCAAATGCAAACCTCCATGTCTGTTTGACATGTTGAAGGAGAAAGAATGACAAATTTGAACAAAATTTATAAGTTAAAATGACCAGTTCACTTTTTAAGTGACAAAATCGTTTTCTAAAAAAATTACCACTCAAAATTTATCAAAATTAAAATCTTAAGCTTCCGTACAAAGAGGACTTTGAGAGATTTCCAAAAAGTCCTCGTTTGCCAAAAATGGAGCTCCCAGTCGAAAGTTATGGCCTTTTGAAGTTTTACTTCATCTTGGCTTCAAAATCTAACTATCAAATTTAAATAAAATATTCTTTCGGACCCGCGGGCTAAATATTTTATTTTGTGCTTTTTTCCCAAAAGTGCTTAAGGCACAAAGTTCCCGTGGTGTTCTGTTGACCCACAAACCTTCTATTTGGTCAAAATAAGCTAGGTTAAAAAAATTAAATTTGGGAAAAATTTCTAGCGTTTTCCCGCTTTCCCATAGGCCCACAACCAATCGGGTGCTACCATGTGGCATAATGAGGCTTTGTCGAAGGTGCAAAATTCCTTCTAACCTTAGTGCTTGTAAAATTAAAATTTGGGAATTTTTCCTATTTTTATCTATGGCCCCATTGGCTCGAAGCCAATTAGGTGTTGTCACACGTGGCATAACGAGGTACCGCATGGACAGGAGTGCGGTTCACTTTAAACCTTAGCGCTTTAAAAATAATTTTTGGGAAAATTTGTAAAGTTTCTCTAGCTCCCGCTAGCCTGGGTCCAAATAGATGTTGTACGTGGCTTCACGAGGCATCGGCGGAGGAGCGGATCCCTTTCTGACTTAACATTTCAAAAAAAAAAAAATTGGGGTAAAATTCTAAAGTTCTTTCCGCCCCCATTTCTATGGCACCCAATGAGAACCTAACACGTGGCATCTTTGGATTCGACATAGGCACGGGTTACTTTTTAACCTTCACAATTTTCATCTCAAAAGTATTAAATTGTTGAGTTTCCTAAATAAATCTGTTTTTCCCATAACTAATCCGGGTTTGACACATGTCACCTTGGGTGATGGCAGAGGCGCGGGAGTAAACTTCACGTTTCACCCGAAGGGAAAAAGTGCCAAATTCTCCCCATACCTACACACTTTCTTGGGAAAATATTTCCCATTAGGCCTGTAGCTAATCATTGGTTAGCACGTGGCATCTCAGCACATAGGCGAAGGAGTGGGATGAAATGTTCCTTTTTGCCCTTTTTAAAATTAAGTCAAAAATCCTATTTTACCTCGACGACCCGCCTTCCCGCCTAGGCATGGATTATGGATACGTGTGCTTAGTAGACCCCAAGTTAAAAATTTTCCTTTTAGGCATGAAGTCCCACCATGGGTGCATGGAGGTCAAATGCGCTTTTCACCCAAGAGCACTAAGGGCAAAATTTTCCCTGTGCCCGCAGCCCACCTATGGAAAACTTTTCCTCTTAAGGCCCGCCGGTATGAGTTAGAAATACGATTTCTTTATAGCATTGGAAAGGGGAATAATTTTGCTATCTAATGGTTTTGTTTTCAGGAAAATTTTAGTGTGTAAAATATGTGAAAAATCAGGTTAAAGTGCAAGGTAAGCCTAAGAGTGGGTTCGTGGGAAATAACTCCTATTAATTTAAAATATAAATTCTAAAGTATGGGTTGGGTCCTTTTAAGGGGTCATGTCATGGGGTAAGTGAATGTTTTCCTAACCCCATACAAATGAGAACCATGGCTATTTTTAGACCTAGTGGAATTAAATACCTTGAGTATTTAATTGTTTTGAACCCTTTAACCCTTTGAATTTTATTAGGAAATGTTTAATCTTAGTGTTAATCTAGTTAATTGATAAATAAGCACCTAAACGAAATTTAATCTCTACTTGAGTTAATTATACTCATTAATTGTATTGTGATATTTAATGTTTTTATAATGGAAAACTTTATCTTCTTAACATAATTGACCTTGGTATATTTCTTTGTGACAATTGTTGCCAAGCTTGTTCATAGTCTCACCTTAAATTAAAAAAATTATCCCATATTTTTTTGACTAATCCTAGGTTGTTCTTGGGTCTCGGGTGGTTTGTTTTAGTGGGTGTTACACCCTTTATTTGGGAATTAAAATCTCATGGGTAACAACACCTGCTATTTGGTATATTTCACATTTGGAATTCTATTAGCCTTAACTTATACTCATTTTTCTAAACAAAGTCTTCATATTTGAGCATGCTAACTCAATTGGAGGAGATAAATATTTAGAGGCAATGATTTTTCTTGAAAAATATAATACCTTTTCAAAACATCCATTATGTGCATACCTTGTTATTATGGAATTCCATAAGAATTCGTCTTTAACAATTTGTAAAATAGTTTGCATGCCTTGTCCATACTTCCACATTTTGATTACATGTCTACTAGGATGATTGCAGCTTCATCTAAAATGTTTCCTATATCCTTTATGGTTTAATGTATGTCCATACCCTACTCCTTAAACTCCATTCGGCATAGGAAGGTAGGATGATGGAAAAGGTTGTTTACTTTCACTTTAAACCTACCAATTGAATTTTATTGAAAGTAATTTAAAAGGTTTTTTAATAAATCCATTTTTTAATAGATTGCAATCAACAATGTCCATAAGAACACATCTATTTGATACATTCTACAAAATATTTAACATGCCTTGTCTATGCTTTCAAATTTTACCTACATGTCTATTAAGGAAGTTAATACTACAATAACGAATAAATTCCACTATCCTTTATGATTTTATGAATGTCCATACCCTGTTCCAAAGCTCCCATTTTGGTAGAGGTTCAGAGTACACTATAAAATGTAAATGGAACTAGTTGGATACATTTATTTGTATATATTGAAACAAAGTGTGGCTGCCTCATGAGGAAATATGTCTTCTATATGCTTCAATAACTTTATTCCATGAGAATTTGTTTCATTATTTCTTATATTCAAACACTTTAAATGAATCTATAGAATTTTCACACTTGACTTACATACAATCATTTTTATGTGTGTAGAATTTATACAATATTGTATATACACATTCCATTTTAACAATATTCGTAAATGTTTGTGTACTTTGCAACTATGGTATGCTTTATGTTAGTTGATAGAGAATATATGAACATGGAACAAAAATTGTAGTGCCCACTTCTTATTATAGTATGATGTTAGATGTTAGATCATGGATTATTGTTGACTTGATTCAATTATGATGCATGATGATTATTAGAGACATTTTATATGTTGATGATGATATACTATTTGACATGGTTATATTATGGATGTTGTTCGGACTTGTGATATTTGGATATTGTGAGTAGACCTAGAAATGGAAATTATTGGATGATGATATAGTTGTTGATAAAACTATAAATGATATTGTTAGATTGCTTTGATGTTGTTGTGATTCATATATCTAGATGATTTTTGGAATTATATTTATATTATTTTAGATGTTTTGATATGGCCATGAGGCCGAAGGAGGTATTTGTGTTTTTAGGCAGTTAAAATATCACAACAAACATCGGGGATTGGAGACCAACCACATTGGAATTCTAGATGAATTCAACAAGGTCACCATGGCAACTAGTATTTGTTTGTGCATGTTGTGTGTGTGTTAGGGATTCCCATGGGGGATCACCTTTAAATGTGACCAAGGGTTTTATGTATTTATTTTATTTGGTCCCTTTGTTTATGTTTGCATGTGTTTATTTTGTGGTGCTTTTACCCTTTCATTAATTATTAAATGGTGTGTAAATATTGTGAGTAATCATATTGTTAAAATAAATAAATCAAATATGTCATAAGAAGGTAATTAATGAGAGTTGTTGGCCATGATTTAAAGTGTTATAAGTAATGTGTAAGTAATGTGTAAGTGTTGTAAGAGATGTGTAAGTGATGTGTAAGTTAACTTTTGAGTGTGAAACACTCCACCTTCTTGGAAATTCGAAATTGTCCTTGGAGGCTGATTTTGGAGGCTTGTGGGACAAGTTAAACTTGTCCCATACCTCTTAAATTTAATTACCAACCATACCTATGGTTGGAGAGTTGAGATTAGACTTTTATAATGTTTTTTGAGAAGGAAAATTGTAGGTTTTAATTGCACTTTTCTTACATGATTTAATTTCAGTCCTTTGGGGTGTGGGTTGGATTTGAGTGTGTAAGTAAACTGTCATATTATTCACCCACCTATTTATTATGCATTGGAGAATGAAGTTGAATTTGGGGGTTGGAGTTGAGGATGTGTGATGTGACATCCTACATGGACCCACCTCATCCTCTTCCCTTCCCTCTTCTATTAAATTTGAATTCCTTGCCTTGTTTTGGGGTTGCTTCATTTTTGGAGACTTCATTCTTGGGTGAATTCCTTGTTGTTTTGGGAGCTCTTGCTTGAAGAAGTTTTTTTTGGAAGATTGTTGCATGCTTGTGCTTGGATGATTTGGATTGTTTGCTTGGAAACATCTACTGTTTTGGAACTTGGGAAACTCCATCATGGAGAGGTAAGAGCTTGGCTCTTGAAATGCTCTTCTTTTATGAATGTAAATGTTAATGTGTGAATGTTTTGGCATGTTTGTGGGTTGTTGGGTAGATGGCCTAGGAATGGTGTAGGAGAAGACTATGGGGTTTTTTTGTGGGAGGAAAAAGTGTGTTTTAGGGAGGTATAAGGGTGGAGGGAGTTGGGATTTGGGTTCCACCTTACAAAGAAATAGCTTGCATTTCTTTACTCATTATGGGGTGCCATAAGAGGTTGGGGAGGCATAAGGAAATGTGAGGAATAAGGGGTACTTGGGAGGCATAAGGAATGTTAGGGTTTGATATACTATATTTTGGTGGTTTGTAATTAGGTGGTGATACCCATTTCCCTTTTGGGAGGCATAAGAAGCATCCCCATAGTTTCTTTCTCCTTTGGCTTGCTTGATGAAGCCTTAGTATTGTTTGTCATGTTTTAATGTAGTTGTAAACTACATTCTGTTTTGGACTATGTTTTTATTGTGAAAATGTTGCTTGTGTGTTTGTGGAAGCCTGTTGTTGCCATGAGTTGGATCACATCTTTTATTGCATTGTGGTTGGGGCTCGGGGCCAATGAAGAAGGATGGATTCTCCTCTTCATTGGATGTCTTGGTTGGGTGGAGAGCATTTCCTTTCCCCTACTCTTGTTGTGATCAAATTTGGAAGAATGAGAAATATGCATGTTGTTGTTCTGGAGCTGAGAAAAAGATAGTTTGATAGTCCCTTATGAAATGAAATCTTATTGTAACCTTTCCCACTTGAAGTGGATGAACTTGTATATGTTTTGTAATGGAAAGATGTTGTATTGGTTATGAAAGTGTAAATTGAAATGTGAAAGAGACATACTTTGTTTTGTTCTTTTGAAAGCAAGAAATTGTGTTCTGTATGATGAAATTGAAGAATAAAAGAAGGATGTTACAAAGTTGTCTTTTGGAATCAATAAATGATGTATTACCTTTCTCAAATTACACATTGTGGTATTGAATCTGATCTTTTAAATGTAATTGAAATCTCTGATTGAAAGAAAGAAATGCGTATGAAGGAAATGTAGTACTCTGTTTTGTGAAGTGCATGATTTGAAAAGAATAAAAGTTACATTCTTGTCTTTATCATTTGATTGAAGGAATGAAACCTTTTGAAACTAGCATGAAATGAATTCATTTTTAAGGAAAGTAAAATAAGAACCATTGAGCTAATTTTTTTGTTTCCATTTTTGCTTCACGTTAAACTCTATAACTTTTACCATAAATGAACAAACCAAACCTGCAATCAAGAAATAATAATGAAACATTAAAATTGAACATGCCAGGATATAAATGAGTTCAATTAGACAAAAAAACTTAAAGGAAATCTTTCAAAACTTGGCAAAACTAAGTTCAAAGCTTTCACAGTCGTTTTGCTGTCAAGAAATGTAAATGTTCAAATTGCAAATCAATCAGACAAATTGAATCTTGAAATCTTTCCTAAATCCATCTAAGAACAATTCTCCATGTCTATTTGACATGTTGAGAGAGGAAGAAGATCAAATTGAACAAATCTCATAAGTTAAAATTTACCAGTTTGCACTATAAAAGCCTGCAGATCATTTTCTTGAAATTGACTCCTTAAAATTTATCAAAATCAAAATTTAATGATTCTGAGTAAAGAGGACGTTGAGATATTTCTAGAAAGTCCTGTTTTCCCAAAAATGAGCTCTCTATCAAAAGTTATGGCCTTCTAAATTTTTTTCTTCACTTGGCGTAAAAAAAAAAAAAATTTTTGGGAAAAATTTTTTGGGCCCTGATGGGCCCGAATTTTCCCTTAGCGCTTGAAAATTTTTGGAAAATTTTCCTAATTTTCCCCCCCTACCATCCCTGCAACCAATTAGAGGCTACCACATGGCACCACAAGGCATTGGTGGAGGGGCAGATCCCTTTTTAACTTAGCGCTTTGAAAAAAATTTTGGGAAAATTTTCCAAATTTTTCCTCCCCCTCCCCCCCGCCCGCAACCAATCGAAGCTGCCACGTGGCATCATGAGGCATCATGGAGGAGTAGGTTCCTTTTTCCTTTTGCATTTTTTAAAAAAATTTTGGGAAAATTTTCTAAACCTTTTCCCTTCGCCACCCTGGCCCCACAATCAATCGAGCTGCCACGTGGCATCACGAGGCATCGGCGGAGGTGCGGGTGAATTTTACCCTTTTTACCTTTGGGGCATTAAAAATCTTTTATCCTCATAACTCGCTTTCCCTGCATCAGAGCTTAGGAGGTGCCACGTGTCCCTTGCGGACTTGCGGACTCGCGGGAGCACGGGTGCTAAAGGAGTGGGAAATTTCCCAAATATCTTGTCCCTTGCCACACCAAACCGACCCTGGGAAATTTCCAAAATGTCTCCCGTGGCACCCGGCCTTGACCCTCCTTTGGGAAATATTTCTCCCGCGGCCCATAGACCCGCCCTGGGGAAAATTTTCTCCCCAGGCCCGCAGAGCCCGCTCTTGGGGAAAATTTTCACCCCAAGGCCCGCCGGCCCATAACTTGAGAAATATGAGGAGTTAGGAGGACTTCTTTATATCAATGGAAAGGTGAGGAAATTTCCTATCCAATGGGAATGATTTAGGGAAATTTTGAATGCATTAATTTTGAGAAAAATCAAGTTGAATCTTTAAGCCTTGTTAGAGAGTGGGTATGGTGAGGAATTACCCTCTGAACCTAATTGAACCTTCTAACCCTAAATTTTGGGACCTTATGACCTCTAATAATTGTTAATAAAAGAAAAGTATATTCTAGTGGATTAGAATTGTTTTGGAACTTGTTAGTGACAACTATTGTCTTGTAACCTGGTTGTAGACTCTTTTAAACAAAAAAAAATTATTCCATAATTTTCCTAACTAATCCTAGGTTGTTCTTGGGTCTCAAGTGGGTTGTTTTTAGTGGGCATTACACTTGGTATCAGAGAAGTGGTTCAAAATCTTGGGCCATTGGGCACACTAGAAAACTTGAGACATGAACCTTAAACCTAGCACACTTTTAAATCTAGAAAACAACTTAGTTTAGAAATTACATATTTTAGTAAACATGGAAACTGAATAAAACTTAGAAAGATGAACTAACTCTTGCCTTGGTCTATGTAGAGGAGTGTAGACAAGGGGAGGGGTCTTTTCACATAGACCTAGACTTACCACCACTAGATCATGTTGTAGTAGCCATCCTACCATAGATTTTGTAGACTCTTAGGATGTTAATGCCGCTCTACGTGGAGGATCAGTAGGAGGACATGCAACCAGACATGATAGAGTCACTTCCATTGAGGGTCATGTATCTCCTCAACCCAGCGAGGAGCATGGAGGAGAGAACTTCCATGCAGAGTCAGCTAGAGCTAGAGTCACCATAGAGGGGATAGGGTGACCGAGTTTCAAGACATAGAGAGAGGTCTCGGAGCCCTAGGCTTAGGGATGAGCATACAGAGAGGCCTAGAGGCCGTCAGACCACAATTACGTAGATCACATCAGGGAGATCCTAAAGCTTTGGCCATCACATTATTCTGGTGACATAGGTGGATTTTAGGAAGAGGCCTAGTTGGTGAGCTTGAGTGGATGCTTCAAGCTCTGTCCTTGTTCTAGTAACACAAAAGCTCATGTTGTGATCCATCTACTAAGGGATGGAGCTGGTGTCTAGTGGTGGATAGAGGAGCAAAAGCTCCATGTTGATTCTGAGATAGTTACCTAGGAGCTCTTTGAGGAGCATTTTAAAGAGTAGATATTTGTCACAGAGGTTCATACAAGTAGTGGATAGATGAGTTCCATGACCTCGAAAAGCATCTCTTACAGTGGTTGAGTATGAGAGTAGATTTTGGATCTACTCTAGTATGTTGATTACATGCAGGATGAGTAGGTGCGAGATCCACAGTTCATCTGGGGCTTGAATCTAGACATTGGAGGTGGTGTAGTGGATCCATTGTCCATGACATTAGTTGAGGCCATCGAGAAGGCCTATATAGTAGAGGAGACTCGGGGAAAGACCCAGCAGGATAGAGACCGAGTCCATGGCCACATACACAGATGTAGGATAACAAATCGAGGGGGTCAGTACCTCTTCCTGTGGTGGACAGGGTTTAACATAGTCATCTTTTAGACCACAGCAATAAAGTAGCAACAACAGTCCCACCCACCTTATAGACCTCCACAGAGATTTGATGCACAGAGAGGTCAGAGTATGGGGCCTCCTCCTAGGGGTCCCATCAGGAGACATAGGTGCCAGAGAGCTCACTTAGTAGGAGCTCACCAGCAGAGACCTCAACAGACCACAATTGGATCATCAGGATCCACACCACAGACCTCAGAGTACCGGCTGGACTGCTACACAGGGGAGAGGATCAGGTGGTTGTTTTGGTTGTGGTGTTACTAGACATTTTTGGAGAGACTGCCCACAGAACCCTAATAACAAGGGTAAGACATAGATCTCAGAGCCTATTGTTGGTGATATGGGCGCAATCATAGGATGTACATAGTGGTCAAGAACCATAGGTAAAGCATCGAGTATAGTTATTGAGACTATAGGTAACATTGGTGGTATTCCTACCTCCATTCTTGTTTGATTTTGGTTCTTCTGATTCTTTTATTGCACCATCTTTAGTAGAGCGATGCAAAGGCTGGTGGCAGTTAGGTAGGGTCATAGTTGGGATGTTGAGATGGCTTCTAGAGCCAAGATCTCTGTAGACTCCTTAGTTAAGGAGTGTGTGGTGGATTTGGGACCTTTCACCACTACCTCGGATCTCCGTATCCTTCCTTTGGGCTCATATGGAGTCATCTTGGGTATGGATTGGTTTTCTGCACACAGGCCAGGATGGATTGTTACCACAAGATTATATCTTGTGCAGATGATTTGGGAGTTGAGTCGGTGATTTCAGGGGTCAGGAGACCCATTTCTATTCACACCATCTTTGTTATGCAGCTTAAGTGGTGTGTGATGAGGTTGTTAGATGTATGTTGTTACAGTCAGTGATAAATCAAAGGATGGGTCTAGTGGACCATCGCTAGATGATCATCCCATTTTGAGAGAGTTTCCGATGTCTTTCAAGGGAGCTATCGGGGTTACCACCCCACATGAGATTGATTTTCATATAGATCTAGTTCCGGGAGTAGAGCCTATCTCATGAGCACCTTATCGGATGACCACCCCTAGAG
Organism: Taxus wallichiana var. yunnanensis; assembly: GCA_018340775.1. Classification (NCBI taxonomy): domain Eukaryota; kingdom Viridiplantae; phylum Streptophyta; class Pinopsida; order Cupressales; family Taxaceae; genus Taxus; species Taxus wallichiana. Next base: position 730,062,526 of record CM031238.1, read on the forward strand.
CTCTGTGAGCTCAAGTTGTAGCTGGAGGGCCTCCTGGAGAAAGGCCTTATCCATCCTAGTGTATCCCCTTGGGGTACACCGGTGATTTTGTGAAGAAGAAGGATGGATCCTTGCGGTTGTGTATTGATTACCGCCAATTTGAACAAAGTAACGATCAAGAATCGTTATCCCCTTCCATGCATTGATGATTTTTTGATCAGATGAAGGGAGCCACAACTTTCTCTAAGATAGACCTTAAGTCAAGGTTACCATCAGTTGAGGATTTTGAGGTGGACATTCATAAGACCACCTTCCATACGAGATATGGCCACTATGAGTTCACAGTGGTGCCTTTTGGTTTGACTAATGCCCCCACAGTATTTATGAGTTTGATGAATGGGGTATTTAGGACCTTCTTAGATCATTTTGTGCTCATCTTCCTTGATGACATTTTTATTTACTCATGTACATGTGAGGAGCATGAGGGGCACCTTCACTAGGTTCTTCAGTGTCTTTGGGAAGAACAACTTTATGGGAACTTGGAGAAGTGTGCATTCTTTCAGACGGAGGTGCAGTATTTGGGTCATATCATTTCTGGGGAAGGTATCATCATCGATCCTTCCAAGATTAGAGCTATTATGGATTGGCCAACACCCACTATTGTGATTGAGGTGCGTAGCTTCATGGGACTAGCAGGTTACTACAGGAGATTTGTTTAGGACTTCTCTCGGATTATGCACCCCATCACTTCCCTTCAGAGGAAAGGGAAGAAGTTTTTTGGTTAGACAGGTGTGAGTAGGCCTTTCAGTACACTGAAGGAATGTCTCACTACAACACCTATTCTTGTAGTGCTGGATCCATAGGGTGAGTTTTTTGTTTGCATGGATGCTTCTTTAGCAAGGCTTGGAGGTGTGTTGATGCAGGAGGGAAGAGTAGTGGCTTTTGAGTCTCACAAACTCAAATATTATGAGCTTAATTATCCGACTCATGATCTTGAGCTTGTGGCATTTGTGCATGCTTTGGTTTGATGGAGAAATTTTCTGCTTGGTTAGAGATTCACACTCAGGATGATCACCGAGTCTTCGCCACCTCTTCATAGCCCAATCTCAATGCTCGTCAGCGGCGTTGGATGGAGTTGCTTTGTGAGTATGATATGGAGATAGAGCATGTGAAGGGGAAGGAGAATGTGGTGGCAGATCTCAGCAGAGATGGAGACATGTGGCTATGGCCACCTCAAGTGAGCACAAATTTGTGGAGTAGGATTCTTCAACAGCTTCCTCTTGACAACTTCTACATTGCAGTTCGAGAAGAGATCGAGTCTTAGAGACCCCTCGAGGGAAGTTTGATGGTTTTTCACTAGAGGTAGATGGCCTTCTCAGGCACAAAGGTTGGATTTATGTTCCTAGAGATGGAGGCTTGAGGTAGGACATATTGACAGAGGCACATCATGCACTATTTCAACCACCCTAGGTGAAGAAGATGCACACTACTTTGAGATAGTTGTATCATTGGAGAGGACTTCATAGAGACATGGCCTAGTTCGTGTCATGATATTTAGAGTTCTAGAAAAGTAAAGGCCAAGCATCATCATCCAACTTGGCCTTCTCTTTCCTCATGTTATACCAGAGTGGAAATGGGACACCATTTCCATGGACTTCATTGTTGGGCTATCGATGTCGAGATATCACCACAACGCCATCATGGTCATGGTTGATAAATTGACAAAAGTGGCTCACTTTTCTCTGGTGAAGACCACTTATACAGCTAGTGTAGTGGCATGGGTATATTTGGATGAGATTTTCAGTTGCATAGGATTCTACAGAAGATTATTTATGACCGCAATCCCTTTGTATACTTCCCATTTTTTGACTACCATGTCACACGCCCTCGGGACAAGAATAAATTTTAGCACAACATATCACCCGAGAGAGATAGATGGAAGACTGAGTGGGTGAATCAAATTTTAGAGGACATGCTTAGGATGTATGTGATGGATCAACAGTCTAGATGGGAGGAGTACTTGTACTTGGTGGAGTTTTCCTATAATAATAGTTTTCAGAGTTCTATAGGCATGGCTCCTTTTAGGCTTTATATGGTAGAGAGTGCAGGACACCTCTTAACTGGGACAGGTTAGAGGATAGGGTTTCTCTTGGACCTAGCTTTGTTGCAGGACATGGAGCAAGCAGAGGTGGTTTTGATCAAATAGAGACTGTAGGAGGCACATGATAGGCAGAAGAAGTACGCAGATTAGCATAGGACCGACATGTAGTTTTGATGTGGGCATGAAGGTTTTCCTTCGTGTCAGGCCACATAAGAGCCCTATCCATTATGGAAAAGGTTCTAAGTTAGCTCCTAGATTCATTGGTCCTTTTGAGATCTTGGAGTGTATCGGCCCTTTGGCCTACCATCTAGCATTGCCACCTAGCTTGTCTCATGTACATGATGTGTTTCATGTTTCAGTTCTTAGGAGATATGTTATAGATCCTTCTCATGTGTTAGATTGGACATCATTGCAGGTGCAGGATCAGGGGCAGGTGATGGTGGAGCCCATTCGCATCCTAGATCATAGGACCCTGGGCCTTCGAGGCAAAGGTTGATCAAGTTTGAGTGCAGTGGGACAGATATGATGAGACTGTGGCTACATGGGAGGATGTTACATTACTATGAGTTTAGTTTCCACATTTGTTCTAGTGACTTCCAGGAGGAAGTCGAGTCTAAGGGGAGGGGGATGTAGTGCCCACTTCCCTTTGACACCTTTTTGATACTAATCATGATACTGTTGATTATATTATGGACATGATTATGGACTTTATTATAGTATGATGTTAGATGTTAGATCATGGATTATTGTTGACTTGATTCAGTTATGATGCATGATGATTATTAGAGAGCATTTTATATTGATGATGATATACTGTTTGACATGGTTATATTATGGATGTTGTTCGGACATGTGATATTTGGATATTGTGAGTAGACCTAGAAATGGAAATTATTGGATGATGATATAGTTGTTGATAAAACTATAAATGATATTGTTAGATTGCTTTGATGTTGTTGTGATTCATATATCTAAATGATTTTGGGAATTATATTTATATTATTTTGGATGTTCTGATATGGCCATGAGGCCGAAGGAGGTATTTTGTTTTGCAGGTTAAAATATCACAACAAACATCGAGGGATTGGAGACCAACCACATTGGAATTCTAGATGAATTCAACAAGGTCACCATGGCAACTAGTATTTTTTTTGTGTGTTTGTGTGTGTTAGGGATTCCCATGGGGATCACCTTTAAATGTGACCAAGGGGTTTTATTTATTTATTTATTTGGTCCCTTTGTTTATGTTTGCATGTGTTTATTTTGTGGTGCTTTTACCCTTTCATTAATTATTAAATGGTGTGTAAATATTGTGAGTAATCATATTGTTAAAATAAATAAATCAAATATGTCATAAGAAGGTAATTAATGAGAGTTTTTGGCCATGATTTAAAGTGTTATAAGTAATGTGTAAGTGTTGTAAGAGATGTGTAAGTGATGTGTAAGTTAACTTTTGAGTGTGAAACACTCCACCTTCTTGGAAATTCGAAATTGTCCTTGGAGGCTGATTTTAGAGGCTTGTGGGACAAGTTAAACTTGTCCCATACCTCTTAAATTTAATTACCAACCATACCTACGGTTGGAGAGTTGAGATTAGAATTTTATAATGCTTTTTGAGAAGGCAAATTGTAGGTTTTAATTGCACTTTTCTTACATGATTTAATTTTAGTCCTTTGGGGTGTGGGTTGGATTTGAGTGTGTAAGTAAACTATCATATTATTCACCCACCTATTTATTATGCATTGGAGAATGAAGTTGAATTTGGGGTTGGAGTTGAGGATGTGTGTGACATCCTACATGGACCCACCTCATCCTCTTCCCTTCCCTCTTCTATTAAATTTGAATTCCTTGCCTTGTTTTGGGGTTGCTTCATTTTTGGAGACTTCATTCTTGGGTGAATTCCTTGCTGTTTTGGGAGCTCTTGCTTGAAGAAGTTTTTTTTTGGAAGATTATTACATGCTAGTGCTAGGTTGATTTGGATTGTTTTCTTGGAAACATCTACTATTTGGAACTTGGGAAACTCCATCATGGAGAGGTAAGAGCTTGGATCTTGAAATGCTCTTCTTTTATGAATGTAAATGTTAATGTGTGAATGTTTTGGCATGTTTGTGGGCTGTTGGGTAGATGGCCTAGGAATGGTGTAGGAGAAGACTATGGGGTTTATTTTTGTGGGAGGCACAAGTGTGTTTTAGGGAGGTATAAGGTGGAGGGAGTTGGGATTTGGGTTCCACCTTACAAATAAATATCTTGCATTTCTTTACTCGTTATGGGGTGCCATAAGAGGTTGGGGAGGCATAAGGAAATGTGAGGAATAAGGGGTACTTGGGGAGGCATAAGGAATGTCAGGGCTTTGATATACTATATTTTTGCGGTTTGTAATTTAGGTGGTGATACCCATTTCCCCTTTTGGGAGGCATAAGAAGCATCCCCATAGTTTCTTGCTCCTTTGGCTTGCTTGATGAAGCCTTAGTATTGTTTTTCATGTTTTAATGTAGTTGTAAAACTACATTCTTTTTTGGACTGTGTTTTTATTTGAAAATGTTGCTTGTGTGTTTTTGGAAGCTCATGTTGTTGCCATGAGTTGGATCACATCTTTTATTGCATTGTGGTTGGGGCTCGGGGGCCAATGAAGAAGGATGGATTCTCCTCTTCATTGGATGTCTTGGTTGGGTGGAGAGTGTTTCCTTTCCCTACTCTTGTTGTGATCAAATTTGGAAGAATGAGAAATATGCATGTTGTTGTTCTAGAGCTGAGATAAAGGTAGTTTGATAGTCCCTTGTGAAATGAAATCTTATTGTAACCTTTCCCACTTGAAGTGGATGAACTTGTATATGTTTTGTAATGGAAAGATGTTGTAGTGGTTATGAAAGTGTAAATTGAAATGTGAAAGAGACATACTCTGTTATGTTCTTTTGAAAGCAAGAAATTGTGTTCTGTATGATGAAATTGAAGAATAAAAGAAGGATGTTACAAAGTTGTCTTTTGGAATCAATAAATGATGTATTACCTTTCTCAAATTACATTGTGGTATTGAATATGATCTTTTAAATGTAATTGAAATATCTAATTGAAAGAAAGAAATGCGTATGAAGGAAATGTAGTATTATTTTTGTGAAGTGCATGATTTGAAAAGAATAAAAGTTACATTCTTGTCTTTATCATTTGATTGAAGGAATGAAACCTTTTGAAACTAGCATGAAATGAATTCATTTGTAAGGAAAGTAAAATAAGAACCATTGAGCTAATTTTGTTGTTTCCATTTTTGCTTCACGTTAAACTCTGTAACTTTTACCATAAATGAACAGACCGAACCTGCAATCAAGAAATAATAATGAAACATTAAAATTGAACATGCCAGGATATAAATGAGTTCAATTAGACAAAAACACTTAAAGGAAATCTTTCAAAACCTGGCAAAATCGAGTTCAAAGCTTTCACATTGTTTTTTGTCAAGAAATGTAAATGTTCAAATTGCAAATCAATCAGACAAATTGAATCTTGAAATCTTTCCTAAATCCATCTAAGAACAATGATCCATCTCCATTTGACATGTTGAGAGAGGAAGAAAATCAAATTGAAAAATCTCGTAAGTTAAAATTTACCAGTTTGCATTGTAAAAGATTGCAGATCATTTTCTCAAAATTAAGATCTCTATCAAAAGTTATGGCCTTTCCGAGAAAGTCCTTTTTCTTCACTTGAGTGTTAAAAAAATTGGGTCAAAAAAATTCCTTGGGGGCCTTGGTGAGCCGCTGGGAATTTTTCTTTTTTAAGCTTCGGAAATTTTTAGGAAAATTTTCCAAATTTTCCCCACCGCCCGCACTCAATCAGAGGCTGCCACGTGGCACCATGAGGTGTTGGCGAAGGGGTGTATCCCTTTTTAACTTAGTGCTTCAAAAAAATTTGGGAAAATTTTCCAATTTTCCTCGCCCCGCCCGGCCCGCAGCCTAATCAGGATCTGCCACGTGGCATCGCAAGGCATCGGTGGAGGAGCAGGGTTCCTTTTTTCCTTTTGCATTTTCAAAAAAATTTGGGAAAATTTCTACCTTTTCCGCACCGCCCCACAGCCTAATCGGGGCTGCCATGTTGCATCGTGCGGTGGAGGTGCGGGTGAATTTTACACTTTTTTCCCTTGGGGCATCAAAAACATTTTATCCCCACTGCTCCATTTTCCCTATGTTGGCTTAGGAGGTGCCACGTGTCCCTTGTGGACTTGCAGACATGCGAGAGTGCAGATGCAAAAGTGGTTTTTCACCCCGCGTGGGAAATTTCCCAAATATCTTCCGTCGCCCCACCGACCCAACTCCTCCTCCAGGAAAAATTTCTGTGGCTTGCAGACCCTCCCGTTGGGAAATATTTCTCCCCGCTGCCCGCAGACTCGCCTTAGGGCAAATTTTCTTCCCTAGGCCCGCAGGTCCGCTCTTGGGAAAATTTTCACCCCTAGGCCACCGGCCCATAACTTGATAAATATGAGGAGTTAGGAGGACTTCTTTATATCAATGGAAAGGTGAGGAAATTTTCTATCCATTGGGAATGATATAGGAAAATTTTGAATACATTAATTTTGAGAAAACCAAGTTAAATCTTTAAGTCCTGTTAGAGAGTGGGTATGGTGAGGAATTACCCTCTGAACCTAATTGAACCTTCTAACCCTAAATTTTTGGACCTTGTGACCTCTAATAATTTTTAATAAAATAAAAGTATATTCTAGTGGATTGGAATTGTTTGGACCTTGTTAGTGACAACTGTTGTCTTGTAACCCGATTATAGTAAACAAAAAAACAAAATTCTATAATTTTCCTAACTAATCCTAGGTTGTTCTTGGGTCTCAAAGGGGTTGTCTTAGTGGGCATTACAAAAACATCATTATTTTTAGTAATGATTTCTTATAGTTGACATTAATTCTTGCACTCAAGTCTTTGTAGCATGTTTTATATCTTGGTTATTAGCAAAGCATGTCTTATTCTATCTTCTAACAACATGTTCCTCTGAGTAGCTTATGTTTTGATTTTTTTTTCTCAGAGTTCATAATATTAGCTACATTATGCTTCAAATCATTACAGGTATGAGAATTATTTTACCTACACATGTTCCTATTTTAATATTATGTCAGGGGTTTCATGTTGTTTTTCAGTTCTTGTTGTTGTAAATAACTAACCAACATGAAAAATACTAGAAAATCCAAGAAATCATTTTGTTCTTTTTTTAATAGAGGGGTAGTCATACCTTTCCTTCAAGGAATGGACTACTATGCAAGATCATGAGTCGAAGATTAACAAAAGTATTTCTTTAATTTTATAACTAAAACTAACTCCATTGTTATTAGAACTTAACATAATTATTTCTTATTATAGTGCTTAATAATGTAATGACAACGATGACGATTCTTCTTGTTTTTAGTGATGTCAATAGATGATGATATGGATATTGTTTTGAAATTCCTCTAAAAGGGAGTTGTATATTGTCTTGTAAAACCAGTTAGAAAGAATCAACTAAAGAATCTATGGCAGCATATTCGAGAGAAGGTTCCACACTTTTTGTAAAACTAGTTAGAAAGAATTAACTAAAAATCTATGGCAACATGTTTGGAGGAGGTGTCAAAATGTAATTTTAACTCAATAAATAAGTGTACCATTCTATGTCAAGGGTTAACAACATTTAGGCACCCTTTTGTATTTTCTCTTTTTGATATATTTTTTTAGTATTGGCAAATAGTTTTTTCAACGGGACTATACCCTTGTACAACAGGCTCAAAAGCCAGATTTTAGAGATTCAACATTTCAAAAAGAGATCTAAATCTAGAATTAACAAATCAGCCCAACAACTGAAAGCATTATGCCAAGATCACATGTTTGTGGACCCATTTATGGGCACAAGATTCAACTAATATTTTTAAAATTTATAATATTGATCACCGACTTGCTATGGTGCCATTGAGAATGTGTATCTATTGATTGAAATTCAAATTTTTTATTCATTAAATTTGTATTTTCTCTATAGAGACAAAAAAATTAAAATTCGTAATGTCTCTAAAGAGACAAAAATAATAATTTGTAATGTCTCTAGAGAGACAAAAAAATTATAATTCATAATGTCTCTAGAGAGACAAAAATGATATTGTCTCTCAAGAGACAAAATATGTATTAATCTATATTAATCTATATTGTCTCTAAAGAGACAATAATTAGAGACACTTGCTTTGAGACAATGTTTGAGACAATATACAACTTTTTATTGTCTCAATTTTACACAATATGGTTAATTATCATCTCTAATATTTTTTCAAATCACCCCCGCTTGTAGTAGTGAATGTTCGCCTAACCACAATTTTCATTTCATTTTTTTCATAGTTTTCATCCATAAATTAAGTTTTTTTCATTTTATTTGAAAAGTTATCATCCATAGATTATGTTTGTTTTAGCTTAGTTTGTGGTAATGGGGCTAAGGATGGTGCTCATGGTGCTAGTTGTTGTGGTGGACGGGATGCTCCCGGTTGCGATGATGATGACATCGACTATGGAAGTGATACTTTAGGGGCCACCTCTTATGGCAATCTGCTTCACATTACTCCGGACATCCTCTCAAGTAGAAGGAAAAAGATGAGGTTTAAGATGGTTAGGAAGGTGTTGTAGCTCAATAACCTTTTGTGTTCTTGGGTGGGGTGACCAACTAGACAACCCTTCACAACTCATTTACCCACCATGTTTGTTGTTGCCACATAATTTTTTTGGGCTCTTTATTTGTTACTCCTTTTTTATTGAACAATCTTTATTGATATGTTATTTATGTGATTTCCCGACCTACATGTCGGTTTAAATTTTACATGTATATTTCTTATTTTTCTCTTGAGATAATCTTTAAAAATAGTATCCAAATTTACACACAATTTTCATTATATATTACACGAGGTTGAATGAAGTGATAAAGCTAATAAGTACTTAAGCCATATTTTATAAGATTATATATTATAAAGCTCAAATACATTTATAGTGCCGTCAATTTAAAGAGGTAGATAAATATATAACTTAGGAGTTGACTAGGGTTTGAACCGTGCAAGCCTCCCTAACTCTTGTACGGCCTCAATAACATGTTCCAATCTCGCTACCATCTCCATTACAAGAAATGCGAATGCCGCGAAAGGAACTTCCTCCGACAACCCATATATCTTTGGAGGAGCATCAATACTCAACAAAACATTATTCTCCTTTTCTATATTTACTGCTGGACACACTTCTTTCAAACCCACATGCAATGATTCTGAGTTGCAGTCATGGTTACCAATGGTTTCAGTCGAAATAGCTACATCGCCATTATCTTCAAATATTTGTATTATTGGCTTGTGGTGTGGTTGTGTGGATTGTGGGGTTGGATTTGCATGAAGGATGTCGTCGGCTTCCAAAGAATTTGACCTGTTATGATCTGGTTTGTACAGCGGCAACAATTTGGTGTGAAAACGGAATGAATTATGTAGCTCAACATGCAAACTCTTCATCATAGATTTTAGAGGAGGACATTGCCTCATGCATTTAATGCTCTCAGCCAACTCATTCAGTATTTTTGCCACCTCGATACCCACTTTATAAGAGGAGGGCTTCTTGCATCTCAATCGATTAATGTGTTTTGCCTGCATAGTTAAAAGTATATCAGAATTTATTCTGTAAATTCACGTAAAAGACAATTGATGTACTACTTTTAAATGTTGAACAAATCATTAGATTACATATCATTATAATTTTTTCATTGTTTGGTTAACAATTCAACTCCCTAATATATGTGAAGTTTAGGCACAATATACACCTGATATTCTGATTGAAGGCATCCATGGAGAGCAACAACACAATAAGCCATGTGGCGCAGCATGTCTCCTATTTTCACATATTGTTTCCATGGATGCCTGAATCCGAACTTCCCATGTCCCGGCTCCCAGCTTGCAAAATTCGCCTGCAAACTTCAATACTTAGATTGATATATTCATAGGTAGTGTGACAAATTGAAAAACAAAATTGTACATTACATTAAAAATAGTGCGTTGGATTTAAGGGATAAGAAGATAATCTTAGTATTGTAATATATTCCATGATGAATCACAGACTTTGATAGGAAAGTCTGTTTCTTTTAAGAAAAACTTTGATGGAAATGGGCTCTCTGACATGTCATACCAGGGATTCTTCACTGGCTTTAGAATCTAAGACATCATTGTACCCTTCTACGATTTTTCTTGATTCACACTCATTCATCCCACAATAATGGGAACACGTCCCTGCATTTATTCAAAAACATTGTTATAGACCGGATCAATATAGTTAGCTACTTTTATGGAGAATCAAGACATTGATTGATATTACCTTTGACAGAGCCCGCTAAACCATGAATTCGCTTAATAGTGGAATCATGGAGATCCTCTCCTGCCCAGATGGGACATATACACAAACTTATAACAAAGGAAACTGCACATCCAATTGCTATTGTGGAAAGGCGTTGGTAAGCCATGTTGAATATGTTTTCCACGCGGTAACCAAAGACAGTGATCATGTTGAAGGTCAGCATGAAAATCAAAACGCCATAATCATACTTTATTTTTATTTTTGGGAAGAAACGAAAGAATGTTGCTGTGCCGCCTGTCAAAAAAACAGGCATGAACACAACGAGTTTGTTACAAAACATTAATTATAAGTTACGAGTCGGCCCTTTCTAATTTGTTTATGATCTGTTTGATTTTTTTTTCCCAGAAGTTAAAGTGCAATACCAATAATAGAACAGGAAGAACCAATGATAATAGGCTCTCCAGTTTTGCCGGCCTTCTCTGCAATGTAGCCAACAAATACAGCCAGAAAACCTGCTATAACGGTGCTTATTCCTCTGTTCAGTCCCTTACTCAGTGTAGCACCTACAAAACAACCAGAAAGAATTACCCATTTAATGTATTCAAATGGTGAATTAAGAAATCCATTAAAATCAGGGAAGATTGTTAAACCAATTATACTTGAAACGCATATAATAATTTATGTTGATAAGCAGCAATAAAATACCTGCAGTAAACTCGAAAACCACAACGACAGTCATAATGGCCCAGATGGCATTATCACCGACTCCATCAAAGAGAGGTTCCATTAGATAAAACAGTGACACAACTGACAGTGCTAGACCCACTTTGATTGCATGGATAATTCTCCTTGGATCATCTCTGCCTAACTTATACATTTTCTTCCCAAACATCTCTAACGGCTGGCTAAATTTCTTCATATATGAACCCAATTCCTCGCACTTTTCTGGTTCATCTATGGCAATGTCGATCTTACAAGAGTTAGTGGCCATTTGAGAATATAGACAAAAACATTTGCCTGCTGAAGATTGCATCTCTTGCACGGCTTCTTATAAAGATCGTCACTGTACGGACAGTTGACAGGCAGCACTAATATTGTCGGTCTGGGTACGGTATGCGCTGGCATCCGTAACACGGAAATCGCACTTCCTCCAGAAGGTGGGTCCCCCTTCGGATTGTGTTGGCCGTCAATTTACCAAAGGTCTTCCATCGAATTATTATGCGCATGGCAAGCGTATTCTTTTTCTTAAAACAATTTTATACGAAATGATATGTGTTCGGTTACAGTTTACAGCTGCAAAACCTTTCCTTTTAAAGAAAATGAGAAAAAAATTTTGTACACATTTAAGTCTTATGGTAAAATTTCTAGTTTTAATTTTCATTTTCCAAAATGATTTGTTTTATTTAAGGTTTTTATAGTGATTAAGGAGTTATTATTATTGTAGTAGTAGTAATAGTTTTGTCGTGGTTAATTTAGTTATATTATTAGGTTGTGAATAAACAAATTTTTGAGAAAGAAAAGTGGGTTTAAATTTATTTTTTTATATATAAGTTATTTTGATTTTCCATTCATTTTAAATAAGAAGGGAAAAATAAAAAATCTCCAAAGTGATCAAATGAATCTCATCGAATAAAAAAATAATTAGTGTAATTAATTTTTTGTGTTATTATACTCACCATTTTACCCAACCTCATTGATTGTCATTGTATATTACGATTATCAACATATACACACATAATATATATGTTTATATGTATGTTTATGTAGGTATGTATGTATGCATGCATGCGTACATGCATGTATATCTATATTATATATACACTTTCCATATATAAATATATATGTATATGTATATACATGTATACATGTTTATATATTCACAACATATGTAAACATATACATAAAAATGTATATGTATATTACACAATACATGCGAATATACACATAGATATCTACATGTATATTACACAATATACAAATACATGTGTATTTTATAATATATATGTACATTTGTGTGTGTGTGTATACACACGTGATTGTATGAAAAAGAATTTATAAGAAAAAGTAAATTAATTCATTATAAACGACTATATTAAAATGTGTTTTGAGGTAAGTATGATCATGGACTTGTACCTCATTTGTATGTATAAAATTGAGATTGAAGAAAAGAACCCCAAATTTAATCTTTAAATAACAAATTTTAGTGAAGATTCTTAAGAACTCATCACCGATCTCATAAAATACTAGACATCTTAATAAAAAAATATTCATATATTTCTAATTTACTATTTCAAAATTTATAAATATAAAAATTTATAAATAAAAATATAATAAAGTTGTTTAAACTCCATACAAAATATATACAAGAATATCTACAACTAAATGACATCTCCAACCAAAATGGAATTTGGTATATTGAAGAATACTGTTATAAAGTAATGCTCTCCTAAAAGCACTTAAAATTCACATTTTACCTCCAAAAAAATTAAACTCTTATTACTGTAAAGACGATGTTACTTAGTTAAATGTCAATTCCATTATTTACAAATAAAATATTTAAATTAAGTAACAAAAGTTGTCATATAATTATAATTCATCAATTAAAGAAGAATTGAAACAACATTATAAAGAGACATGAATGTGAAAATGAAAATAATAAAGCACGCACTCACCAAAAAGACACGGTATCATATTTGGAGCACCGTCTTAAATTGGTATCATACTGCTACGGGCAATTTTTGACTTTTAACAGTTATTAGTGGTTATCAAAAGCATTCTGAAAACCCCAACTCTGAGAATTTGGAAAGAATATAAGTCAAACGGCTTATAAAAAAATGATATCGAAGGGTGGAGAGGGCACTGAAGAAAGTGAATGATATGCCACCGCCGTAGTTGAAACTTTTCCATTTTTTCTCTTTGCTTTTAATATTAGACGGTCATGAGAGTTGGAACTCGGTGGTTGGTTCTTATTTATTTTTCAAAAATTTCCAGGGTTTCACTTGTAAAAGTGGTCGAGGACAATGAGCTCAAAGGGTTTATGCTTGTAAGTATTGACACTAATAATTACTTCAATGTTGTATAACAGTGACAGTTGATGAAGAGAAGAGGGTGACCTCACATTGTTCTTAATATTTTTTCATTTGTCGGTGCCATTCAAAACCTTGTTTATTTTCTTCCTAGCAGAGTATTTTTCATAAGATTTTCAAATATTATTGATCAAGGGTTTGGTGCAACATTGTTTGGAAGTAATGTGTTGGAATTACATTATAATAAACATCAAGCCACTACAAAAATGATGTGTAATGTTATTTGAAACTATAAGATATTTTAGAATAGAAAAAAATGATATACGGAAGAAAATTTTTGTCACATATTGTAAGGGTTGCAATGCATTCGAAAAGTTTAAATATTATTAATAAAATGTAGAATGTATGGGAGATTATGTCTGAAACACATTGAATAAAAAATATTTCTCGTGAAAATGCCATTTACTAAATTGAATCTTCAATATCACTCAAAAATTTAGAAAGGAAAACATGTGTGCACATAATCATCACCCCTTGATATTTTAAACAAGCATAAAATATATATTTATTCTTTGCTAGCAATAACAAAAGCCTAAAGCATAATACATAGTATGGAGTGACACCCTTATAAGAGAAACACCATGAAGCAAAGATGCCACCTCATAGGATAGATTTCCTTGATAATGTGGTTGAAGAATAGGTTGAAGATCACATCACTAGGATGTACATCCAAATATTTTTGATGATGACGTGGGTAGAGGGATTCCCCATGCATCATGGGTTGTTGTCCATGTAGGGTAGGTTGTTGAGTATGAGTGACATAACACATATCATTTCCAATGCACACAACATTGAGAGCGCTAGTATTTGCACCCATTCCCACTACCTAGCACGTCATGATGCATATCATTGGGAATGATAATTTTCCCCTCCCAATAAAGAACATCACATTGTTCCATCTATATTTTGTGGGAGCATGAAGTAGGTTAAATTGTCTAGTTTAGCATTCAAATATTTCAATAAGGAGTTTGCTAATTTTTTGAAATCTAACTCAAAATTGTGCCCATAGAGTACTTGCGCTAGATAGGCATTAAGTGGCACCATTATTAGGGGACCAACATGAAATGGAGATTCCATCTCATAAGACGGTTTGAGGACCTTAGATAAACCGAAGGGATGTTTTGGATTATGACAAAGCCGGATGAAATGATGCGCCTTGAATAGGTGAATGATATAGAGGTGAAATGCTTTCCTAGAGAAAATGTGATGACCGATGTAGAAATGGGAAAAACTCAAGTCAATTACATGTCACACTCCACCAAATTTCATGTTTCATTTGCTTGATCTCGTGCTCCAAACCTTTGTATCATATAGACTATATATATGTACACACACACACACACACACTTTCCAACATACACACATGTACATAACTATATACACACACAAATATATATACATACACATGCAAATGTACATTTTAATTACAAAATTTATATATAATGATGTAATAAATTTACAAAATATAGAAGACATCTCCAACAAAAATATCATTTAATATATATTGAAAAATATTGTTATAAATTAATAATCTCCTAAAATTAATATTTTACCTCAATGCGAGCACGAAAGTAAATATTGGAAGAAAATAATTTAAATTTCAACAATAAAAATGTCAACTCGTATTAATGCATAATATGCAAATAATTATTAAAATTAGGTAAAGAATATTTAAAAACAACAAAGATTGGTACATAACTAGCATACCAATCTTACTAAGATGGCATAGAGGATTGGATGGTGGTGGAATGATGGAAAAAAGGATACAACAAACTAAAACCCACCATCGTTTTGGACACATAACGATTTATGTCGTGTTTTTTGTTTTTATCGCTTTATCTAGGCTGGAGGCCTATTATTTTTGGATTGTTTTTGTGTTATGTGCAGGTCATTAGTTGGCTGTAAACCACTCACACGAATTACAACCCTAATTGCCAGTGTAAAAACGCCTCTCTACGTAATTATAATTCATCCAATAAAGAATAATTGAGAAAACATTATATATACATATGAATGTGAAAATGAAAAATATAAAGGCACGCACTCACCAAAAAAATGTATAATATTTTGAGCAGTGTCCTAAATCGGTATTATTCTGCTCCCCTTTAGTTGTTGACTTTTAAGGCTTGTTAGACGTAGTGCTTATCCAAGAATCCTGAAAATCCCTATTTGGAGAATTTGGGAAAAATATAAGTTGAACGGCTTATATAAAAGATGATATTTAAGAGTGGACGGTAGTGAATGATATGTCGCCGCCATCAAACTTTTCCACTTTCTTTTTCATTTGCTTTCAATATTAGACGGTCATGAGAGTTTCTTTTTCATTTGCTTTTAATATTACTCGGTGGATTCTTCTTTTTATTTCTTAAAAGTTTGTAGGGGTTTCTTTTTCATTTGCTTTTAATATTAGACGGTCATGAGAGTTTCCGTATCTCTGCTGGAACTCGGCGGATTCTTCTTTTTATTTCTTAAAAGTTTGTAGGGGTTTCTCTTGTAAATGTTTCGTATTTGTAAACCCGTGTTTGCTTGTTATTTACACTAATATCTTCAATGTTGTATTGGTATTGAGTGTTGTTGACAAAGGAGAAGATTTAAGAAATTTAATTATAATAGTGATAATTGATGAAGAGAAGAGAGAGACCTGATTTTTTTTTTTTTTTAATGTTTTCTCATTTGTCAATGTGATTTACAACTTTGTTTATCTTCTTCTTGGCAAAGCATTTTTCTTAGGAACTTTAAACACCACCGATAGATGGTTTTTTGTTAAAAAATAAATACATTATAAATAAGTGTTAAGTCAATACAAAAAAAAAATGTATATCCAATTTGAAAATATAAGATACTTTAGAATAGAAAAACATGGTATATGAAAAATAGTTT
Organism: Taxus wallichiana var. yunnanensis; assembly: GCA_018340775.1. Classification (NCBI taxonomy): domain Eukaryota; kingdom Viridiplantae; phylum Streptophyta; class Pinopsida; order Cupressales; family Taxaceae; genus Taxus; species Taxus wallichiana. The sequence continues at coordinate 730,078,893 of CM031238.1, forward strand.
TTGTCACATATTCAAAGGGTCGCAATGCATTCCATAAGTTTATATTATTAATAATAAAATGTCAATCAAGTACATAGGAATGTAGAGGACTTTACGTCCCGACACACAACGAATCAAAAAATTGCTTATGAAAATGTCGAGTAACATGACATAAATTAAGTTAGATCCATAGGAATGTAAGGGACATTAAGTCCCAACACACAACAAATCGAAAAATTGTTCGAGAACATGTACTATGTAACGCCGCAAGCAAAAAGAAAAAGAAAGCGACGGCGCATTTAAAACGACGGCGCGCCACAACCATGCAACCCGAAAATGCGACAATTTTTTTTTTTTTTTTTAAAATGGATGCGCTGGCATACAGGTTCGAACTAAAACAGTACCGGTAATGCTTCGGGAACGATGATGTTTAATTTAACCTCATTCGACGTTTTCGCGAAAGATAAGGAGGGTCGTTATTCGAGTTAATTGTCTAATGTCCGGTAATATCGTAATAGCAATGTTTCCAACGTTAACCTTAGGGTATGATGTAATTTATTATGAAAAGAATTCACTGACCACTCAATTTTTATTTTTATTCTATTATCCAGTTATATTACGTATATCACGATTTAATACATTATAATATATATATATATATATATATATATATATGAAAGGAGTCACACATTACGATATACATACTTTGGCACTAATCTATTTTATTGTATTGTATAATTTTATATGTTTAGGTATATATAATACCTTAATTATATCTAGTGTAATTATTATTTGAAAGTTTTGTTACATACCGTACCACTTGTTATCTTATATAGTATTTGATACTTAGCTGACTAACTAGATATCCCCCTTTTTTTTTTTTCTTTAATAACTTGCAAATCCCAACATTTCAAACTTAGCTTAAATGTTATGGTTGGGGCGGTGGGTGGCCCAACCAACACCTGACGGCCATGAAGATTTTCTTCCAACCGGCGCATCAAACATTTAATCAATTAGATATTGAAAATCCACATCCCCACACCAACCTACCGTGCTTGAACCGTCCCGGCTTTTCTTCCGTACCAAACCCTCCCTAGTCGATATGCTAAAATTAGCCCCCGATTTAGCGAGTAGTCGCCGCTCTCCATCCGAAGTATTTAGGCCGGGTGCAGCCGCGTCGCCCGCATACCACGGCTCGACAATGCACCAGGTTTCATCAAAGGAAGCTTCACTGCGTTATTAGCTTAGACCGCATTATTTGGTCCGATTGGCTCCTTCTCGCCTAAAGGTGGAGGGCCTTGGCCTTTGAAAGGACCGTTCAGCTTTCTATTATTTTCCTACCTATTCCGACCATTGCCCTTTGCAAATTTACGGTTTGCATCGTGTTTCGCTGATTCCTTTGCAAATTTAGGGTTGGCATCATTTGTTTTCTTTGCTCTAGTTGTCCTTTTGAACGGTTTTCGTTAAGCTTTTTAACTTGTTTCAGAAATTTTATTGGCTGGTTTTCCTCAAATCTGCGTCATTGAAACCAGGATCGATGAGCAGTAGGTGTACAAATAAGCAAACCGTCATTGCGTTGTTATCTATTCGATGATCGAAAACACCTTCAAATCCGGGCTCGCCTTCGGGATGTTTTTATCAAATAGATTGAGGAGGGGACAGTGAGAATGTTTCAAATTTTATTGGGGGCAGAAGGAGTATCAAATGGCGACCTGAACAAAGAATCACTGCCTGGCCGCGTGGACAGCAAAAAAGGAAGAGGAAGAATAGCAGGTAGGGCGATTTACCTCCGCTTTCATTGGGTGTTGCATGGTGTGTGCGGGGCGTGGAGTGCTCAAAAGCAAGCAGGTTGTCCAACTACGTTGTTATCTGTTCAATATCGAATGCAGCTCAAACTTTGGGGGGGGTCCTCCTTAGTAGTATTTCTATCAAACGATGGAGGGACAGTGAAGGCGCACCAATATATTTTAAAATCGATTAAGGGACACTCTCACTGTCACACAGTCGATTTGAAGAAAAGAAAGCTCAGAACACTGTTCTGGGTCTGAAAATATCCTGCTACCTTCACCTCCCAAGATATCTTCTTCAACATTGCGAAGATCTCCTGTATCGTGCAGAGATAGCTCAAGGAGTGCGCAATAGACTAACAAGGCTCGGTTCTAATTTTTTTTTTTTTTGTCCTATATACAACTAGAAGCTGAAACGATTTATTCGTGGAGGAACAACATATAGAGGTGGGTCTGTTACATATCAGAATATTCATGGACAAGAAGAAAACAGTTTGCTTTCCTTTTAGAAGCCAAGAATAAAAGAAACAGACCCTACGTGTATTATATTTATTAATTTCATTGATATCATTTATTGATTATGGCTTAGGATAGTATGCTTTATTAACATGAAGAGAATATTAATAGTATGTTGTTTTTAGTGAAGTCCGATAGTAGTAATCCGTTAATCTTCATATTATTTAAACATGGATAATAATTAAAATATTAGTTTCCTTTTAAATGAACTGTGGTAATGAACTTATTAAGCTAGGAACTTTGCATTAGAATTTCTTTCACGTGTAATAAGTAGGAATGGATCTACACTAAGTGTGCAAGGGAAAAGATTTTATATTATGTATGCAACCAATTATTTATAAACTACTTTTATTTATTTTACAAGAATAAAGATTGCACCAATATTCCCACCTTTCAATATATATCCTTCAAGTAATAAGACAAAATTTAATATGTATTTTTGTAAAATTTCCCAACACCCTTCAAGAGGGTTCCAAAATTACTTCCATTAAATTTTAAAGCAAGAACTACTAACATGTAAACAAGATTAACATACTCATGAGAGGTTCCAAGTCAAGTAAGAAGGAGAATAGATAGATTGTCATCCTTTCAACTTTTGATTCCATCTATATTACATGCTTATTATGGAATTAAAAAAAGAACAACTTTCATTCAACATTTGTTACAACACTTTCTACTTCATGTGGAAATAAATTTGCAATAATGTAAGCTAAAATACAAAGTAATATTACATTCTTCCTCCACTCAAGGTGGTAAATACATGGTGGTTTTACATTGTCAACAACAAGGTTCCAAAGCTCCAAGGTGTTCTTCATCCATGCTCCAAGTTCCAAGTATTTCAAATCACAACCAAGATAGGGGAGAGGCAACACTCTCCTCCCAATCAAAAACTCAATGGAGAAGAGAAGCAATCTCCTCCATTGACCCCCGAGCCCCAAACACAACACAATGAAGGGTGGTCTCCAACTCAAGGCAACAATACTTGCTTCCACAATACAATTTCCTTCACAACTTTCAAGGTTTAAAAGAAGAAACAAAAAGGAAACACAAATAACACAATACTTTTCACAAAAAGGCTTTCATCCAAGCCAACAAGAGAAGGAACTATGGGAAAGTTTTCCTTATGCCTCCCCATTGAGATGAGATGCCCATCCAAACCCTCCACAATAAAACTCAAGCCCCTATGACTCTTATGCCTCCCTCAAGTACCCCTTTTTCTCCCATACTCTTATGCCTCCCTCCTCTTATGGTTCCTCAAGGACAAGGTAAGAATGTGAACATTCTTACCCAAGATGGGCATCCCTCTCAAACTCCCTCCACAATATCCTATTCTACTCTTATGCCTCCCTCATGAGTATTCCCATAGACCTCTCCTATACTACACAATAAGCATTCTATCCATTTTTCACAATACACAAAAGTAAACATACATTATCCACAAATTTAGCATAGAAGCAACAACAATATGAAAGCAAAAAAGAGAGAAGGTTTCCTACCTCTCCATTGGAGAAGCCTAAACCAAGAAGCTTTGCACAAGCTCCCTCCAAAAACAATCTCAAGCATGCAAGTCCAAGCTCCTTCTTTATCTTCTTCCCAATTCTTTTCTCTCCCCAAAATAAAAAAAAGAACTCTTCAACAAAAACAAAAACAAAACTCCAACCCCCTCAACAAGAGAGGAAATTTCCATAAATAGACAAAGGGAAGAGTGAGGGTGATGTGGCTCCATGTAGGATGCCACATCACACATCCTCAAACCACCTCCCAAAGTCAACTCAAATCCCAAAACACCATAAATGGGTGGTTGGGTTGAATGACATCTCTTTTCCACATCCATCCCTTCCCATGTGCCTTAAGGCACAATTAAATGCAAAAAGAAGACAAGTGCACTCCAAAGTCACATTTCCCTTCCCAAAACAATAAATAATCCCCTTTTTGGATTCCCAACCCATAGATATGGTTGGTAAGGGGTTTTGGGAAGTGTGGGACAAGTTTAACTTGTCCCACAAGTCCCCCAAAATTGCCCTCAATCTCAAATTCGAGATTCAAAGAACATGGAGTGGTCAACACTCAAAACAAGCATTCAAAACAAGAGGAAAGCACAAGGCTCAAGGAGCCAACCATCAAAATTAATTACACCCACTAGACTTCCCTCCAAAACTTAAAAATTAAAACAAGGTGTTAAATTAATCTAAACATACTTAACAAAAAGTAATTTTAAAAACACATCACAAATGAAATCACCTACTAAAGTAAGTTAAAACAAGTAATAACAATTCTTACCCCCTTGGTCACATTAGAAAATTTCCCCCTCATGGAAATTTTCTTAACACATAAAAGAACAAAGGTAACACAATACAATTCACTAGTTGCCTTGACGACCAAATGTTGTAACCACCCGACATCCTGTTGTGTTTGGTTCCCAATCCCCCTTTAGGTTGTGATCATGTTGTGTTTCCTGCAAAATACAAAATACCTCCTTCGGCCTTGCGGCCATGTCAAAATATCCAAAATAACCATATGCATGAAATTTATTAACATCTATACGTAATTCAATTATCCATTATTCCAAGGTTTAAATCACAACTTAATTATGCATTTCATCATTATCCAAGTTATAGTAATGTAAATTCAACAACTGCATTCTATTTGTCATGGCGAAGAAATCCAAAGTTAGAACACATGCAATATATCCATATAAAATAGTATCAGTATCCAATAGTCTATCCATGAGCCAGTGTAGATCATACTGAAAACAAAATCCAATCATAATCCAAATGCATCTACTCACAAAACATCATGCTAATCAACGTAAGTATAAGTCATGTCCATATCCAAAAGTCTGCATAACTCAAAATGATAATCAACTAAGTGTCATAGGGAAGTGGGCATTACATCCCCCTCCCCTTAGACTAGACTTCCTCCTGGAAGTCACTGAAATAAGTGTGGAAACTGAGCTCGCAATGATGTAGCATCCTCCCAAGTAGCAGCAGTCTCATCGTACCTGTCCCATTGGACCCGAACCTGATCAATCTCTCTGCCGCGAAGGCCCAGGGTCCTGCGATCTAAAATGCGCACGGGCTCCACCATCACCTGCCCCTGATCCTGCACCTGCAATGCAGTCCAATCTAGCACATGAGAAGGATCAGAAACATATCTCCTAAGCACAGAAACGTGAAATACATCATGGATGCGCGATAAGCTAGGTGGCAGTGCTAGACGATAGGCTAAGGGGCCGAGGCGCTCCAAGATCTCAAAGGGACCCACAAATCTAGGAGCAAGCTTAGAACCTTTTCCATAACGGATAGGGCTCTTATGCGGTCTGACATGAAGAAACACCTTCGTGCCTACCTCAAAACTGCGATCTGTCCTATGTTGGTCTGCATACTTCTTCTGTCTATCCTGAGCCTCCTGCAATCTCTGTCTAATCAAGGTAACCTGCTGCTCCATGTCCTGTAATAATGCTGGCCCAAGGGAAACCCTGTCCTCAATCCTATCCCAGCTAAGAGGTGTCCTGCACTCTCTACCATATAAAGCCTGAAAAGGAGCCATGCCTATAGAACTCTGAAAACTATTATTGTAGGCAAACTCCACCAAATACAGATACTCCTCCCATCTCGACTGATGATCCATCACGTACATCCTGAGCATGTCCTCCAAAATCTGATTCACCCTCTCTGTCTGTCCATCGGTCTCTGGGTGATAAGTTGTGCTGAAATTAATCCTCATTCGAGGGCATACTTCATGGTGGTCCAGAAGTGGGAAGTGTACAAAGGGTCGCGGTCGTAAATGATCTTCCATGTAATCCGACAATCTCATCAAGGTATATTTGTGCCACAAACACTTTCTCGTATAGGTGGTCTTCTCTAGGGAAAAATGAGCTACTTTTGTCAATTTATCCACCGTGACCATGATGGCGTCGTGGTGGTATCTCGACGTCGGCAACCCAACAATGAAATCCATAGAAATGGTGTCCCACTTCCACTCGGTATGGCGTGAGGATAGAGGAGGCCAACCGGATGCGATGCTCGCCTTTACCCTCACGGCACTCTAAAGCGGCGGGATACAAATTAGGCTATGTCTCTCGAAGTCCTCTCCAAAAATACCACTTGTCTCAAGGTGGCGTGCATCTTCTTCACCCGGGATGGGTGAGTAAGGTGCACGATGAGCCTCTCGATGTCATGTCTCAAGCCTCCATCTCTAGGAACATAAATTCGACCTCGTGTATCGAGAAGACCATCTACCTCTAATGAAAATCCATCAAATCTCCCCTCAAGGGGTCTCTGAGACTCAATCTCTGCTCTGGCTGCAAGGTAGAAACTATCATGAGGAAGTTGCTGCAAGATCCTACTCCGCAAATCTGTGCCCACTGAGGTGGCCATAGCCACATGTCTCCGCCTACTCAAGGCATCTGCAACCACATTCTCCTTCCCTTTCACATGTTCTATCTCCATGTCATACTCATAGAGTAACTCCATCCAACGCCGCTGACGAGCGTTGAGATTGGGCTGCGTGAAGAGGTGGCGAAGACTCAAGTGATCAGTCCTGAGTGTAAATCTCCGGCCAAGAAGAAAATGTCTCCACCGCACTAAGGCATGTACCACTGCTGCAAGCTCAAGGTCATGGGTTGGATAATTGAGCTCATAATCTTTGAGTTTGCGGGACTCAAAGGCAACTACTCTACCCTCCTGCATTAACACTCCTCCAAGTCCTGCCAAGGAAGCATCTGTGCATATGAAAAACTCTCCATGAGGATCTGGCACTGCAAGGATAGGTGCTCTCGTAAGGCATTCCTTCAGTGTACTGAAGGCCTACTCACATCTATCTGACCATAAAAACTTCTTCCCTTTCCGCTGAAGAGAAGTGATGGGGTGCGCAATCCGGGAAAAATCCTGAACAAACCTCCTGTAGTATCCTGCTAGACCCATGAAACTACGCACCTCGGTCACACTAGTGGGTGCTGGCCAATCCATGATGGCTCGAATCTTGGAAGGATCGACTGCGATACCTTCCCCAGAAATAACGTGGCCCAAATACTGCACCTCGGTCTGAAAGAATGCACACTTCTCCAAGTTCCCGTAAAGGCGCTGCTCGCGAAGACACTGAAGAACCTGGCGAAGGTGCTCCTCGTGCTCCTCACGTGTGCGTGAGTAAATCAGAATGTCATCAAGGAAGATAAGCACGAAGCGATCAAGGAAGGTCCTGAATACCCCATTCATCAAACTCATAAACACTGCGGGGGCATTCGTCAAACCGAAAGGTACCACTGTGAACTCGTAGTGGCCATATCTCATGCGGAAAGTTGTCTTGTGAATATCTGTCTCCATGATCCACGAGCTGATGGTACCACGACTTAAGATCTACCTTAGAGAAAAGCGTAGCCCCTTCATTTGATCAAACAAATCATCAATGCGTGGAAGGGGGTAACGATTCTTGATCGTTACTTTATTCAAATTGACGGTAGTCAATACACAACCGAAGATATCCATCCTTCTTCCTCACAAAGATAAGCTGGTGCACCCAAGGGGATATGCTAGGACGGATTAGGCATTTCTCTAGAAGGTCCTCAAGCTGCAACTTGAGCTCACATAACTCAGGAGTAGTCATCCGATAGGGTGCTCGTGAGATAGGCTCTGCGCCTGGAACTAGATCTATATGGAAATCGATCTCACGTGGGGAGGTAATCCCGTAACTCCCACAGGAACACATCGATAAACTACGATAAGATGGGATGATCATCGAGGGAAGGTCCTCTGGACTCATCCTACGATCACATCCGACGCGTAATAGCAAATAATCGACAACCCCATTTGCACACACTGCTTAAGCTACATAGCGGAGATGGTGCGAATGGATACGGCCCTCCTAACTCCTGATATCACTGACTCTACTCCAAGATCATCTATGCAAGAAATAGTCTTGTGGTAACAATCCACTCTAGCTACGTGGCGGATAACCAATCCATGCCTAAAATGATGCCATAAGATCCTAATGGAAGGATCCGAAGATCAAAAGTAGTGGTGAAGGGTCCCAAATCCACTACACACTCCTTAACTAAGGAGTCTACAGAAATTTTGGCTCCAGAAGCCATCTCAATGTCCCAACTACGGCCCCCCGCTAACTACCACCAAATCAGCGACAACGCTCTACTAAGGATGGTGCGATAAAAGAATCAGAAGAACCAGAATCAAATAATATAGAGGTGGAAATACCACCAATACTACCTGTCGTCTCAATCACAGTACTCTGATGCTCAGCCTGGTGGTTCTCGACCACTGCGTAGATCCGATGACTTCGTGCCATATCTCCAACGGTAGGCTCTGAGCTCTGTGTCTTACCCTTGGTAGGGTTATGTGGGCAATCTCTCCAAATATGCCCAACAACTCGCAACCATAACAGCCACTGGTCCTCTCCAGTGGGAAGCAGCTCCAGCTGGTACTCTAGATGACTGAGATACAGATCCTGACGATCCGGCTATGGACTGCTGAGGTCTCTACTGACGAGCTCCTACTGACTGAGCTCTCGGTGCACCCTGTGTCCTGATGGGACCCCTAGGAGGAGGCCCCATACTACGTCCTCTCTGTGCATCAAATCTCTGAGGAGGTCGGTAAGGTGGGCGGGTCTCTTCTGCTGCTGTTGTGGTGGCCTAAATGAAGCTTGCCCTGAACTCTGTCCACCCCGTGGAGGAGGAACTGACCCCTTCGACCTACTATCCTGCATCTGCTGGATACGGCTCCGAACTCTGTCTCTAGCCTGTTGTGTCTTCCCCGTGTCTCCTCTGCAATATAGGCCTTCTCCACGGCCTCTGCTAATGTCTGTGGGCAGTGAATGCGCATCGTACCACCCAAGTCTAAATTCGTCCCCGGATGAACTTGTGAATCGTGCACCGCTCATCCTGCATATAGTCGACGTACTGGAGTAGGTCCAGAAATCGACTCTCATACTCAACTATTGTCATCGATCCCTGACGGAGGTCATGAAACTCGTCTATACGCTGCTGTATAAATCTCCTAGGTAAATACCTACTCCTGAACCGCTCCTCAAATAGCTCCCAGGTAATCGTCTCTGAGTCGACATGGAGCTTCTACTCCTCGGTCCTCCACTAGACTCCTGCTCCATCCTTCAGAAGATGGATCGCAACATGAGCTTTCGTGTTGCTACTACAAGGACAGAGCTTGAAGCATCCGCTCAAGCTCACCAACTAGGCCTCTGCCTGAAAACCGCCTGTATCACCCAAATAGTGAGATGGTCGTAGCTTCAAGATCTCCCTAATATGGTTTGTAGCTGACGTATGACGAACCCTAGATCTCTCTATATGCTCCTCCCTCTGTCTAGGGCTCCGAGACCTGTCCCTATGTCCTGAGATCCTGTCCCCATGTCCTCTCTGTGGTGACTCTGCCTGCCGACTCGCATGGAAGTTCTCTCGCTCTATGCTCTCTCTGTGTCGAGGGGATGCTTGGGCATCTGCGATGGCTCAAACTATGTCTAGCAAGTCGTCCTCCTAAGGGCTCTCCGCATATAGCAGCATTAACATCTTGGAGTGTCTGCAAAATCTGAGGCAGAAGGGCTGCTACGGCCTGCTCTGGCGGTGGTATGTCTAGGTCTATGTGAAGAGACCCCTCGCCCAATCCACGCCTCCTGCACAGATCAAGGCGAGAGTTAGTTCATTGTTCTAGGTCTTGAGTCAGTTTTCTAAATTTGTTGTTTACTATAATTATCAACATTATGGCTTTATATTTTAAAAGTGTCAGCTCTGTACTAAGTTGAATGTTCCTTTGCGTTTTCCTGCGTGTGCCCAAGGGTCCCAGCTTCGAACCCCTGGCTCTGATACCAAAAATGTAACACTGCAAGCAAAAAACGATGACTACGAAGATGACGGCGCGCCACAACCATGCAACCCGAAAATGTGACAATTTTTTTTTTTTTTTTTTAAATGGGTGCACTTGCATACAAGTTCGAACTAAAATAGTCTTGGTAATGCTTCGGGAACGATGATGTTTAATTTAACCTCATTCGACATTTTCGCGAAAGATAAGGAGGGTCGTTATTCGAGTTAATTTGTCTAATGTCTGGTAATATCGTAATAGCAATGTTTCAATGTTAACCTTAGGGTATGATGTAATTTATTATGAAATGAATTCACTGACCACTCAATTTTTATTTTTATTTTATTATCCAGTTATATTACGTATATCACGATTTAATACATTATAATATATATATATATGAAAGGACTGAAAGGACATTACAATATACATAATTTGGCACTAATCTATTTTATTGCATTGTATAATTTTATATGTTTAGGTATATATAATACCTTATTTATATCTAGTGTAATTATTATTTTAAAATTTTATTACATATCATACCACCTAGTTTATGCGTTTATAAACCAAAAGACATTATTTTAATTTAATCATATTTCACCTTGCGTTTTTTTTTTTTAATAGGCTAAACATTTGAATAGCTTAAATGGTTATGGTGAGCTTTATTGGAGCCCAAGTTACTCCACACTGACGGCCATGAAGATTTTCTTCCACTCGGCGCATTCAAACATTTAATCAATTAGATATTGAAAATCACATTCCACAGTCAACTGCCCACTTTATTCTCATCTCGACCAACTCAACCACTACATCCACGTGGATATTCTAAAATGAAATCACCACTACGAGTCTTATCCAACTCGGGTCTTAATATTCGGCCTCGGAAGTGAAAGGCGTCGCATGTGGCTCGACAATACTACGTGGAGGTTCATCAAAAAGATTAAGTTAGAAACAATTATGTTTCGTGGGGGGTCCGATTGGCTCAACTTCTCGTCTAAAGGTGGAGGGCCTTGGCCTTTAAAAAGGACCGTTCAGCTTTATTATTATTTTCCTACCTATTCCCACCATTTCCCTTTGCAAATTTTTTACATCGTGTTTCGTGATTCCTTTGCAAATTTAGGGTTGGCATCGTTCATTTTTCTTTGCTCTAGGATTGGCCTTTTGAGCGGTTTTCGTGGAAGCTTTTTAATGGGAAATTTTATTGGCTGAAGTTTTCTGAAATCTGGTCATTGAAATATTTTTTTCTTTTTCTTTGTCCAGCAGGTGTACAAATGAGGAGGCGAGTTATTATCCATTTTCATTATCAAAAACACCTTCAAATCCGGGCTCACCTTCGGGATGTTTTTATCAAATAGATTAAGGAGGGACAAGTCAGAATGTTTCAAATTTTATTTGCATGCGGAAGGAAGTATCAAATGGCGACTCTGAACAAAGAATCATTGTCAGCCAGGAATGTGGACGCAAAAAAAAAGACGATAGTGAGGGGAGCAATTACCAACAATTTCATTCACTTCGGTGGTCTGATGTGTGTGTGCGGGCGTGGATGCTCAAAAGCAAACAGTTGTCCCATCACGTTTTTCTCTTATCAATATTATGCAGCTCAAACTTTGGAGGGTATCCTCTCTTAGTAGTATTAAGGGTATTGGTGCGTGGAGATTTTGAAGACTAACTTTACATATATTTTAAAATCGACCAGGGACACTTGCTATTTGTCACACAAGACCATTCAAGTGAAAGAAAGCTCAAAAACGTTTGAAAAAGGTCTGAAAATTAGCATACCTTCACCTTTGGATATCTTCTTCAACATTGCTGAAGATCTCTGTATCAAGTTGATATATCTCAAGGAGTGCGCAAAAGATAATAGAATAGTTGTAAATGTTTTATTTATTTTTTGTGCTATATACAACTAGAAGTCTGAAATGATTTATTCATGGAGGAACAACATATTCTATGTAATTACATATCGAATATTCATGAACAAGAAGAAAAAATGCTTTGCTTACCTTTTAGAAGCCAAGAAGAATAAAAGTTGACCTACGTGTATTATATTTATTAATTTCATTGATATCATTTATTGATTATGGCTTAGTGATAGTATTCTTTATTAACATGAAGATAATATTAATAGTATGTTGTTTTTAGTGAAGTGATAGTAGTAATCCGTTAATCTTCATATTATTTAAACATGGATAATAATTAAAATATTAGTTTCCTTTTAAATGAAGTGTGGTAATGAACTTATTTAAGCTATTGAACTTTGCATTAAAATTTCTTTCACATGTAATAAGTAGGAATGGATCTACACTAAGTGTGCAAGGGAAAATAATATTATGTATGCAACCAATTATTTATAAACTACTTTTATCTATTTTACAAGGATAAAGATTGCACCAATATTCCCATTTTTCATTATATATCCTTCAAGTAATTAAGGCAAAATTTAATATGTTTTTTGTAAAATTTCCCAACACCCTTCAAGAGGGTTCCAAAATTACTTCCATTAAGTTTTAAAGCAAGAACTACTAACATGTAAACAAGATTAACATACTCATGAGAGGTTCCAAGTCAAGTAAGAAGGAGAATAGATAGATTGTCATCCTTTCAACTTTTGATTCCATCTATATTACATACTTATTATTGGAATACTAAAAAAAAAAACAACTTTCATTCAACATTTGTTACAACACTTTCTATTTCATGTGGAAATAAATTTGCAATAATGTAAGCTAAAGAAAACAAAGCAATATTACATTTTTCCTCCACTCAAGGTGGGTAAATACATGATGTTTTACATTGTCAACAACAAGGTTCCAAAGCTCCAAGGTGTTCTTCATCCATGCTCCAAGTTCCAAGTATTTCAAATCACAACCAAGATAGGGGGAGAGGCAACACTCTCCTCCCAACCAAAACTCAATGGAGAAGAGAAGCAATCTCCTCCATTGACCCCCGAGCCCCAAACACAACACAATGAAGGGTGGTCTCCAACTCAAGGCAACAATACTTGCTTCCACAATACAATTTCTTCACAACATTCAAGGTTTAAAAAGAAGAAACAAAAAGGAAACACAAATAACACAATACTTTTCACAACAAGGCTTTCATCCAAGCCAACAAGAGAAGGAACTATGGGAAAGTTTTCCTTATGCCTCCCCATTGAGATGAGATGCCCATCCAAAACCCTCCACAATAAAACTCAAGCCCCTATGACTCTTATGCCTCCCTCAAGTACCCCTTTTCCTCCCATACTCTTATGCCTCCCTCCTCTTATGGCTCCCTCAAGACAAGGTAAGAATGTGAACATTCTTACCCAAGATGGGCATCCCTCTCAAACTCCCTCCACAATATCCTAATCTACTCTTATGCCTCCCTCATGAGTTTCCCATAGACCTCTCCTACACTACACATTAAGCATTCTATCCATTTTCACAATACACAAAAGTAAACATACATTATTCACCAATTTAGCATAGAAGCAACAACAATATGAAAGCAAAAAAGAGAAGGTTTCCTACCTCTCCATTGGAGAAGCCTAAACCAAGAAGCTTTGCACAAGCTCCCTCCAAAAACAATCTCAAGCATGCAAGTCCAAGCTCCTTCTGTGGTGCCAATCATAAGGTTTTCATCCATAGTTACTCCATTGGATCTTTAAATGTGGATTTTCCAAATTCAAAACCTACAAATAAAGAGAACATTACTCACTCCAACATCTACAATGTCATACGTATCCAACATTGCCAACATGATCCCGGGATATGGCCTTTAATTGTAATCCCCAAATTTTCACCCTTTTAGTTTTTTGATAGTATTTTAATATATGTATGCATTTGTTCCTACACACTTGTTTTGGCAAAGTAACATACATTATTATAGGTAGTGTAGATGCCGAGAAAACCTGATTCGAATTTGATATATGGATTTAGATGATATAAATTGAAACTAGAAGGCTTGACGAGGTACATGACTTTGGTGACCCGTTTAGGAGAAGTGAAATGCTTCACCACAATATCACAATTTAAAAATGCTTGATTTTTTTATTAGTGGTAAAAGGAGGGTTTTGTTAGGGTTCCTTCCTGTTACAACATAGATCTACTATCCAGATATAGCAATTAGCATTTCAAAAAACTAGAAACAAGACCGGATGAACGACCAATCCAAGAACGGTCTAAAACTAGAAAGAAACCAAAGAAATCTTAGAATAGATTAACAAGAAACCTAAACAAAAAAACCTCTAGAATTTAACCAAATCCTAGAAGACTCCCATAGAAATGCTCTGAGTTACATGAGTGTTTTTTAAAACTATTTTGGAGTAGACCGTAGTCCATCCACCCCCATCACAAACCTCCGTCGATCCCATCACCGACCCTGCACTGGTCCGAGCCCAATTACCAACATACCTTCCCCCTTCTTCAGTGTTCATTCCCCACTCGAGCCTCCCCATATGATGCAAAACCCCAGCAAGTGAAGCTCGCCCCTTTCTGTCAACCATCCTGACAAGGCCGTTGCCAGCAACGGACCTCTCCACCTCCACACGTCTTGCGTCCACCAACCAACCTCATAATAATGCATTCAATACTGAATTTGAATTCAATTTTTTCCGCCAAACCAGATCATCTGAGCTGGCAGAGTAGTAGAACGGTCAGACCCAATTCACTCCTCCCCCACCATGCAGGCAGCTCCATCGCCACTAATTAGCTCGACTACCACATTCGCGACCTCATTCTCCCCAAACATGGATGCTACTGTTTTTTCTTCATCCTCCCTGTCATCATATTTAGTCAGTTATTCTTCTTCTATGGCCTCATTGTTAATCTGGTCAATAAGCATCCTGTGTTCTCCATTATCTTGGTCATCCATCTGGGTCGTTTTGTCCTCGCAGCAACAAGATTTGGCCTCATTACTAACCTTTCTGCACTTTTCACAGACAACATGAGATTTCTCGATCTCGATTACCTGTTTGCATTATCCGTATGTAGTGTGCAGGTAAATTCTCTTAGGCACTTTCACCCCAATTGGAACGTTGATGCACATCCACGCAAAGACAAGCTTGGATCTAGCCTTTGTAGTGGGATCAACCGCAATAAGCATGCCTATCAATCTTGCAATCCCACAAAACACTTCAGGCTCCCAGAACTCCAAGGGGAGAGCTTGGAGACGAATCCAAATAGGGAGTTCATTGAAAGACAACTCCGGGTTCATCCCAGGATGCCAACGCATAAGGCTAAGAGCTGATTTCCCAGAGAACAAGGGTGATTCCTGAAGCACTCTTTGGAGATCTGCTTCTTCTCAAAAAAGGAAAAGGAACTCATCCTTCACAAGCGCCCTAATGTCCATCTTGCACGCCCACTTTCTTTTGCACCATTCCCGCACAAAATCGATATTGGGTATGTGGCTACCAAAGCTATCCACGACCGTATGTTGGAGTCGACTCTTGGCTTTACCAACAAATTCTTCTAGTATCTACAGATGTGGATCCTCTTGCTCCATGGGGTAATAGTTTAAGAGGCTCCCTCTGAGCAAATCATAAGAGCCTAGCCGACCAAGTCAAGCTGGTATCAGGGAGAGCCAAGGGGTTTGAGGGGACCATTCTGCTGCCACTGTTCCTCTGTTCCGTTGTTCCATCCAGGCATCATATTTTAATTTCTTATTTGTGCTTCATAATTACTGCAAAATCCATCCACACATCATGATTAATCCACATTTTGTGGAGTGTTTGACTAGGGAATATCTTATACACCATCATACTCAGTGTTTGACTAAGGAATATCT
Source organism: Taxus wallichiana var. yunnanensis (assembly GCA_018340775.1). Taxonomy (NCBI): domain Eukaryota; kingdom Viridiplantae; phylum Streptophyta; class Pinopsida; order Cupressales; family Taxaceae; genus Taxus; species Taxus wallichiana. Next base: position 730,094,767 of record CM031238.1, read on the forward strand.
TTTACACCATCATACTCGGTGTTTGACTACAAATGGAACCCTAATCCCTTAACAGCTAAACGTAAGAAATATGGGCACTAAAAAGAATATTCTTCACAACAATCGTAGTATATACTTAGAATACATTTCGACACATACTTGTAAATATCGAAACAAATTTAATAAATTTTAATATTATTAAAAATATATACACCAAACACATTGTAACATAGAGGACATTAAATCCAAACACACAAGTAAATTTAAAAAATTCTCTTATTGTCGCATGAGATGTTAATGTTATCCAAAATTCACCCCTCGAGGTAATTTTGATAACATACATCAAATTATTCTAGTCCCGAGCAAGTAGAATTGATTCAAGGCCCAAAATCATGTTTTGGGGGTCCCCTTTGGCTTCTCTCTAACTCCCCATCTAAGGGAAAAATCCAACAAGTTAAGAAAAAAAATTGAAGTCGCAGGCTTGTTTTAATGCATTATGGTTCTGGAGGTCTGCAGATCGTACCAAGGTTTGTCATACCAGGTTTGGAGCTAAAATACTAAGGAATTGGCTAAATCAGCTTTCTGTGTCCCGGATCGCACAAGTTAAATAGGGACACACAGGTGTGTATTGCCGAAAATGCCGAAGTCAAAGGGAAATTGACAAAGCGAGAACTTTTTGTCCCATGCGGTCCATAGGACAATTGAGACGCATGTACGCAAAAAGTTGATTTTTCCGCAAGTCAGTGCATTGCGGGTGGCGTGGAGAAATGTGTCCGGGAAGGTTGAAACATGCAAAGGTGAAAAGGATGCAAAAGGAACCATACGTTACGAGAGAATGTGGAGATCAATGGTCTTCACGACCCGATTAATGATGGATGAACGGAGACAAGGATGCTTGAATCGGGTGATCAGAGATTTTTCCGAGACACCCGAGGACACGCGGACCCGATTTTGCCGAAATAGCCGCAATGAAGAGAAAAAGTCAATGTTTAACCTTTCAAACTTTAAATGGCCATAACGTTTGACTCAAGATTTGATTTTCATAAAATTGGACTTTGGAGCGAGAACATTCAATTAATGCTCATTCCCATCAAATGACAGAAAATGCCTGGCAAACCCAAAATAGCTTGCGCACTTAGAAGGCCATAAATTTTGCATTTCTTAACGAAATCACACAAAATTGGTACCATTGGAATTGTGGCTCCGATCCCAACACACAAAAATCAATAAATTTGGGATTTGATGAGAAATCGATGGATATTTTTCATAAAATGTGGCCGGGTTCATGACAGTGTTTTATTTGGTAGTTGGGAGTGCAATTAAGAGGCATGGTCATCATTCTTTCTTTCTTTGCTGCAACACCTAGGATAGTATGGGGAGCCTTTTGCAAGTAACATATAATCATTTCACTCCATTTAATGCATCTTACAAGTGGTTGAAGGATAGATTTCAGGATTTCCATTTTCCCCTTCTCTCTCTCTTCTCATTTTTCTATAAATTGGAGTGTTAGGCTCATTGTAAAAGGAGATAGTTTTTGTTGTAGAAAAGCTCTGTCAAAATTTCTTTGTGAAGCCAATGTGTTGCAGGCCCTTGTAGTGGACTCCTTGCATGGTGATCCAGGCCCTTATCTTGTAATAGATTGAATTGTGCATATCATGAAGCAATAAAATACAAGTTTGTGGATGCATCTTCCCCTGCTATGTTTGTTTGCACTCCTCTTTCCCTTTCAACCTTCATTACAAGAATATCGTGTCTATTTTTATTCTCTTGGAAGGACTCCTTATTATTGTGCATGTATGAAATATTGTTGTGAATATATTTTCCAGATTGTGGAGAACTATTATCACCCCTTCTAGTATGCATTTTACTTCTATTTTTCACACATTGGAAGACTACTCTCACACCCCTCCTTTTTGGTGTATCACCACTTTAGTGTAGGCTTTCATTTTCATGCATTCTCTCTCCTTGGTCCCTTGGAAAGTTAGATTAGGAAAGATATTTTTTCCTGCATTAGAGTAGATTGTGGCAGGTAGTTTAGGAGCAAGAACCAACTTTCTCTGGAGGTCTATCTCAAGTAGCAAGTCCCACAACTTGGAGATAGTACCCATGTTATCCAATCACACCGTGAGCTCAAGTATATGCACTTGTGTAAACATAAGGGTGTTGTGATTCGGTGATAATGATTAAGAATGATAATTTAAATGTACCGTAATGCTTTCTTTAAGGTAGCGTACTTTCATTCATAAAATATCTTATATAAATTTAATCCTAGTTCCATTAGAATTATATATTGAATGTTTGATACATTATTATGTCAAAGGTGTTGCACGCATTATTGCATTTGGATCATGTTTAGAAATACGTTGACGGTGGGGAGGAATGTACAAGTTGGATTTTTCTCGACATAAAAAGTTGTATGCCTTTATTTTAATGGAGAGGAAGGGAAATATGACAAGTGAAGAGAGTTATTCCCATAAATATAAACTGAAGATTGACATTGTGGAATTTGGATATTCGGGAAATTATTTCGCGAAGTTGATTATCAAGCAAGGTCATTCGCTTATTTCTACGTTAAGGTCGGACTACTCTCACGAGTTTCTAGTCTATGGGAGCTACATTTTCAAGTAATTTAAGTATTTTGACTAAGATTCAAATATTAATGGGTATTGAAGAAAGAAATATGGGGTGAGTGCATTATGAAAATACACGAAATTTGAAGCATACAAAAATACTTGCAATTTGTTTGATGAAGCGTATAATGAAAAATTATTCGGATGGATAATGATGATTGATGGATATGCAATTTATTGACATTTAGACTATCACTATTAGAACTAGGATCATTTATTCACATTGTTATCCACAAAAAATGATTTTGTGGAAAATTTGTGAATTATCAACATCAAATGGATAGATTCTATAAACATGATGTAGATTTTGCACAATTTTATAAAGTCACATTTAAATATGTGAAATATCTACATTCTTTAAAATTCATTGTGGAAATTGGATTTTATCATGTTTTAATAAATAATTTCCACTATTTCATAAGATTAAAATTTAAACATGTGAAATATCTACATTGTTGGAATTTTGTTGTGGAAAAGTCACATTTTCTCCTCATAATTTATAAAAAATGTTAGGCCTTTGAAAATCTAATTATGGATAGTCTATACAACCCAAATATAAAGTCACATGATTTGATTTTTCCACAAAAAACTTATTAAAATGGAGTATATATGTAATTTGGACTATTCAAAACACCACTTAACCTTATTTATTGATAATATACATTATAAAAAGTATCATGATTTTTAAAGTTCAAATAAAAGTGAGAAAATTATTAAATCTAACATATTAGACATGTAACACCATAAAAATCTAAAATATATACATAATAGATAATTTATTGTAGCTATTAATTTTAGTTTTTAATAATATACAATACCAAAATATACTATTCTCTAGGTTATGGATAATTTATTCTCCTTAATCCAATATTAGTAATGAGACAAATTCACAAAGAATAAAAAAAAGACATTCCATGTAATATTTGTGGATATCTATAGTAAAAAATGAAATTTGTGGAATATTAGACAAAATTATACAAAATTGATAATTATCTCTTAAATTATAAATGATTTATAAAACATAAAATTTACTATGGAAAATTCACATGAAATTTAATTCTTTCCGAACTACCAAACACAAATACACACACATTTTTACATTCTTATAAATGAAAAAATTACTTCTAATTTTATTTAAATATTTTTAGAAATATGACTCTAATCCACAAATTTATTTATAGATAATAGATTAAATTATTAATTATTATTTGATATATAAAATTTTAATAATTTATACCATTAAAATTATATTATTAATAATCTATATTATGAAAATTTCTAATTTTAACAAATATTTATAACTAATACAAATTATTATTTAATCAAATTATGTATAGTTCTCCAATCTATAATGATATACAAATATATATACAAATATAAAATATTATATAATATAATATAAAAAATTAAAAATCTATATTTAAAAAATTAAATAATATACGCTTATTCCAATATTACTTTGAATTTTGTGAATACTTTACTTCTAATTATTAGTAATGAATCACCCAGCGCAAAGATAAAAGTTTAAATACTTTGAAAAAAGTATATTTCAAATCAGTTTTCATTATTTTTGAAAATAAAAGAATTCCATATATATCACTTTTAAAAAAAATAGAAATGGCCTCCAACTTATTAATTCCCTGTCATTAACTCGAAACCCTAAATGAATTCTTATAACAAGATTTAAATATTCATTAATCTTCTTTATTTTCATAGTTAGTAACTCCATGATCATCTCCGTGATTATGTCTATTTTCATGCAGGAAGTGACACGAAGTAATAGTGAATGTAACTAAACCCAGAAAAGAAGCATACAATCATGTGAGTTATACACGGATCGAGTACAAAGTATTTAGAACCGTTGATAATAGAATTAGATTGATGAGACATTGGTTGGTCTCTCCTAATAACCTTAAATTAATACGAAAATTCAGATTAAGTTTTTTTTTTTTCAGGGGGTGAGTGGGAGATGATGAGAGGAAAGAATTATTTCAGGACTTTCTCAGTGAATTAAAGAAAGAAGGAAAAAAAAAAATTAGGATTGTATGATGAATTTCGAAAGGTATTGTCTTCTATAGATCTGTGATTGGGTGTATTTATTTTGTAGATTTGAAATTTTAAAATAATTTTGATTTTAAAGTAAAATGAGAATGGTTCAAATCATGAATATGGTATAAATTTTTTTAGATTTTTAGAATTTCTTTACATACTCTAATTTATAATATATTTGGATTATTTAAGAAATTTCATGAAATTTACTTGTTTTTGATTTTGTTACACAGAAATTATTTGAAGTGAAGAAGGAGCATTGTTACTTTTGAATTGTATGAAGTAAATCTTTTTCTTACTTCTTTTTAATGTTAGGTTTATAAAATCTTCTTTAAATTTTATTATAGTATTTAAATTTTAAAAAATAAATATAAAAAATAAGTTTATTTAAAAATGTATTAAACAAATGTAGTTGTCCTCTCTTGTTAATAACTAAATCTAATTGTAAACATTATTGTTTAAATGTCTTACATTACCATATTCTAACCATTTCACATATATGATTGGTTAAATAGAACTTTTTATTTGCTTTTATGAATTAAAATTTGTATTTATATTTTAATTTATTTTTGTAATTAAAATATATTATATATAATTAAATAATATTATTAAATTTATTAAAATACTATAGATGATTTTTAAGATTAAATTATAATTAAAATGATTATAAATATTAATTTATTATTTTTGCACATAACTATAATCTTGATTCTTTAATGTATTGAATATCTAAAAAGTTAAAAAAACTTTCAAATAATTAAAATGTTTTTGCATGTTATAAAAAAATCTATATGAAGTGAAACGACTTTTAGAAATAAATTATTTATTGATAAATTAATGGTAATTACATTGCATGGATTTTTTCAATATTTATATTTAAAGGTTCTATCTTTAGATCAAGTTATATTTAAAAATTTTATCTATAGTTTGACTACATTGGTAAAAGACTTAATTTTTAAATGGCATATTTACATGTAATGTGGTTTTATAATCATTATTACATATTTAATTTAATTTTAAATTAAAATATTTTTTAATTAAATATTAAATTCATGTTATTAATATTATAAATTTGAATAAAATAATTAAAATAATATTATATTATTTTATAAAATTTATTATGATAGTTAAAATAAATATTTTATTTAAATGAATATTAATAAGAAAATTGTGAAACAAAAAAAAAAACAATATCTAAAATTTATAATAATAAAAATTAAAATTGAAAAATAATATTATATTTTTATAATTTTAATTTCATAAAATAAATTTTGAAAATAGTTACAATTTAAAAATTGAGAATTTATTTAAAACTAAGCTATAATTATTGTGACACATGCCATAATTTTATAATTGTGGATCCACAACAATGTGTAGACAAAAATTTTAATTGTATGAATTAAAATTATGACAAATTCCACAATTATATTATTGACTTTTTTTATTTTTATTGTAGATATTTTCACAAATTTTGTCACATTTTATGTTTCCACAAAATTATTGTAGGTGGAGTCCACAAATTTGGATTCACAATTTGAACTAAAATATCCACAACAAAAATGTGAAAAAATTGTGGATACTATACCCTTTATCTTGTAGTGTATTTGAATTAATAAGTGGATTTAATCCTAACCAAGTGAGCTTTATTTGTGTTATATTTCCAAGTAGTCATGTAGGCCTAATGTATAAGGGATATAGACACTTACATATCATGAATGTTTCTTACTTCATTATGGTTGTAATGGATCATTTTCGTGTATGTTGACTTTATTGGTTGTGTTATCTATCTTGAGTAAGATTTAAAAGTTATCATTAAAATGCTAATAAATTATGATGTAGATTTGTGGGTTGTGTTCTATGACCTTGAAGAGGAGGAGTGATAACATTGAACTCTATATTTTTGGTGTAAAAATATAGATTTGGAGGTAGAAATAATGAGAAGTGTATACGGATAAGAATATGCTTAATGGAAATGGAGAGTTTCTTAGTTTGGAATAAATGTAAGAATAAAAATCTATAATGAAAGTGAAATTCAAAATTCGTGGTTAGTCACATACTAAATTTTTGTATAATGTGTTTTGGAAAAACCCATAAAATATAGGTCATTGAAATGAATAATCTCGACTTTTAATTTTGAATTAGTGGTTCACCACATGCAAGAATTACAATTGAAGAAACTCATTTTGTGACAAAATTTATACCCTTCAACTTTATCCTCAAAAGGAAAAGGAAATTTAAATATTGACATGATTCCATTAAGATATATTTAAACATTGGCATCCCATGCGGAAAAGTTTACAACTCATGTACACTTGTTATTTTTTAAATTATCTATCACTTTTTCTCATCGAGTTGGATTGTGTATAAGAGGTACTTAGGTAGTGTAACTTTTCCCTTTTTAAGAGGTTTAAATATTAATATTCAAATATAAGAGCACGAGTAAGTATGTAATGCCCACAAATTAAACACACAAATACAACAATAATAATATCAGTGTAGACACCAATTTTTGGTATAGCGCCCCTCCGTCATCTCACATTCATGTAACTTCCCTCTCACCTTTATTTTTCCTAAATTTAAATAAACGTCATCATCTATTCAACCAAATTTAATTAATTATTAAATGGGCTCCATATAAACCCATTTAATAATTGAATTTTGGCATTATCCCCCATCTCTCACAAATTATTCAATCCATGGGTATTAATATACCCATTCGACACCCCTTTCTAAATTTCAAATTGAATTTATCATCTCACCTACCATGTCAATCATGCTCCCCACTCCATCTAATAATTCAAGCCGTGGTCGCCACATGATGACATCATATCTCTTAACTAGGGTTACTCTACCCAACCTCGATTCTTGTTTAACCCCAATCTAACCTTACATCTAAGTTATAAATATGATTTTTTCCCGTATTTCAAAAAAAAAAGAAAAAGGAAAGACATCGATATAATTTTCAAGAAGATTTGGAGAACCTAGACTTGAAGAGACCTAAACCCAGAGAGGAGAAGTAAGATCTTGATTAAGTTTTTAAGTTTGAGGAGAAATCTTTGCCATACTTCGTTATCTTACCATCTTAATGCCTAGTTCATCTCCATAGTAGAGCACAAGCTAAGTCCCCTTGTCATTTTAGTTACTTGTCATTTTATATTTCATTATTTCTGCATGATAACTACTGCTCATGATATATTATTATCTTGTGCGGCATGGGGTTGACATCCTCGAAGGGAGGTAATATTCTCTTGGAACCTGCAATATCCGAGCAACCCGCGTATATTGTTATCTAATCTTATCTATTTCAATTTTACAAATCTAGCTTCTTATATCATACATCTATCTTCTTTCACTTGTAGATCTACATCTGCATCTAAGGTCCTAAGCCCTCCATCATTCGAAGTTGCTGGTGGATCCCAGTGTCGGTCTTCACCGCTCAAGAATGAAGTTTCATGTACAACACCGGGATTTCTTTTTTGACCTACATTGCCCACTACACAACACCACAAGGTTCTAAGTAGAGAAACTCAACAATGCATAAGACACTTACATAAGTCATCGACTCACATAGACACCTGAAAACACCCTATACATGTCGATGCCACACTTTCCCCAAAGAATGAATTCTAGCAATGACCCAACCACAAGAAAAGGAATCAAGAGGATTTGCAAACCCACAACACATGAGTACAATGATTACATCTTAGTTATGATTAACATTCTAAGAACATTATTGTGCAAGGATAATTTTACCCTTTTTCCACCTACTAAGTCTTTAATTCAGTTCGTATTCAACTTACAGTTCAACCATTTAAGTTCTCTCTTTATCTCTTACAACAATCTCCATAACTTACATAATTATTTGGCATATTTCAAATTGCATAAAAAGTTCTTAATTCTCTCGTTCTTATGTTAATAATATGTTTCTCAAACATTTATTCAATGATTAAATTTTACCCTTGCTACACAAGTGAATCTGACATGATGACAAGAAAGAAATCTTAGGATTTAAGGGGGGGTTTAGATTCAAGATACCTTTTTCCCATAAACATTCTTCGATCACAGAATCTTTATTTCCCTAACATAGTTAATATAGTCCAATAACTTGTTGAATCCATTCAACATTTCCACATCAAGTAAATTGCATTTAGATTTATATATTCTTTTGTTTTCAAAAAGTTTGATCTCACTAAGGAAATTCATATTCTTTTAACACATGAAAATGTTTGATTGAATTATAAGGACTCCAAGAGTGACATTGTTCCTAACCTCAAATCTTGTTTTACACTTATATTCTTTACTCCTACATTGCTCTATTGTAGTGCACTCTTTCCTTGACACCTTGCAATATTGATCCGATACTACTAACTATATTATGGACATTGTTATAGTTTAATTTCACATGATGTTAGATGTTAGTGTTGGTGACATTGATTCAATCATGAGATTATTAGGACATTTTAGATATTGATCGTTTGAGACTCCTAGTGCGATTGTACAACATGGAGCTTTTCCAAGTGTGGGACCTTCAAATCGGAAAAGCTCTTCGGAGAATTAAAGGCCGGCTCCTATTCCTCTGTTTGTGGATGCACCAATGAAACGCAGAGGTTTACCCCAAAACCTAATCTAACTACCAAGGAGACGAGGAGAGAGAAATGCATAAAAATAAACCTAAGCTACGGAGGTGATGCAGGAATGAAGAACATATGTTTTGCCCAGGTTTAAACACAAACCAATAAAATGTAATGCAAAAGATATGGAATAGCCAAATTCACAAGGTGAAGATTGGAAGGATTTGCAAATAAACACATAGAGGGTTGAGAAACATCCCATGGGGGATATGCATTAATTTGCTCCGAAAGGGTTACAATATGTATGCCAAGAGGCAAGGTTGCATTACAATTTCAAATGGGAAGGTCCTTTGCCCCATTTAAATCCATTGTGGGAGAAATGGGAGGAGGCACAAAAAAAAATGTCCAACGTTTAAAAAAGCCCCTCCTTACATTATATAGGAAGAAAAGATGAGAGAGGAGAAGAATTGCCCCCTTTTCCCAACCACCTTCAAAATGCGCATTGATTCTTAACAACCATGGTGGCAGAGGAGATCCCCACGCGCTGTAGGGTTGAACTCCCTCGAACATTTGCATCGGATTTGGAGGGTCTTTGAAGAGAGACATTTTAGATATTGATGTTGATATATTGTTTGACATGGTTACATTATAGATGTTGTTTGGACTTGTGATATTTGGATATTTTGAGTAGACCTAGAAAATGAGAATTGAATTAAAATTGGTGATGATATAGTTGTGGATGAAATTGTAAGTGATATTATTGATTGTCTTGATGTTTGTTGTGATTCACGTATATGTCGATGATCTTGAAATTATACTTATATTCATTTGGATGTTCTAATATGGCCATGAGGCCGAAGGAGGTATTTGTATTTTGTAGGTTTAAAATATCACAACAAACATCGGGGATTGGAGACCAACCACATTGGAATTCTAGATGAATTCAACAAGGTCACCATGGCAACTTGTATTTGTTTGTGTGTTTGATTGTGTTAGGGATTCCCATGGGGGATCACCTTTAAATGTGACCAAGGGTTATGTGTATTTATTTATTTGGTTCCTTTTTATTGATGTTTGTATGTGTTTATTAAGTGATGTGTTTACCTTTTTTTATTTAAATAAATTGTGGTATATAATGTGAGTAATCATATTGTTAAAATAAATTAACCAACTTGGGTCATAAGAAAGTAATTATTGGAGTGGTTGACTCTTGTATTAAATGTTGTAAGATATGTGTAAGCAATGTGTAAGTGATGTGTAAGAGATATGTAAGTAAAATTTGGAGTATGAAACACTTCATCTTCTTTGGAATTTGAAATTGTCCTTGGAGACTATTTTGGAGGTTTGTGGGACAAGTTAAACTTGTCCCATACCTCTTAAATTTGCATACCAACCTTACCTATGGTTGGAGAGTTTAAATCTAGCCTTCATTATGCATTTTTGTAAGTCTAGTTGAATGTTTTAATTGCACTTCTTGCTTGAAATTAATTTCAGTCCTTTGGGGTATGGGCTTGATTTGAGTGTGTAAGTAAATTGTCATATTATTCACCTACTTATTTATTGTGTCTTGGAGATTGAAGTTGACTTGTGAGTTGGAGTTGAGGATGTGTGTTGTGGCATCCTACAAAGATCCACCTCATCCTCCTCTCTTCCCCCTTCTATATATTGAATTCATTTTATTGTTTTGGGGTTACACTCTTTTGGTTGCTTCACTTTTGCATACTTCTTTTGGGGGAAAATTTTTTTTTTTTGAGCTCTTGCTTTTGGAGAAAGTTTGCAGATTTTTACAGGCCTGTGTTTCATTGATCTTGGGTTGTTTTGCATTGGAAAGCTTATTGGTTGGAACTTGGAACAAACTCCATTATGGAGAGGTAAGAGCTTGGCTCTTGAAATGCTCTTCTTTTATTTGTGCAAATGTTATTGTTGTGAATGTTTTGGCATGTGTGTGGGTTGTTTGGGTAGATGGCCTAGGGATGGTGTAGGAGAAGACTATGGGGTATTTCTATGGGAGGCATAAGTGTTTTGGGGAGGTATAAGTGTGGAGGGAGTTGGGATTTGGGTTCCACCTTAAAAATAAATAGCTTGCATTTCTTTACTCGTTATGGGGTGCCATAAGAGGTTGGGGAGGCATAAGGAAATGTGAGGAATAAGGGGTACTTGGGGGAGGCATAAGGGCATGTCAGGGATATATATATATATATATATATATATATATATATATATATATATATATATATATATATATATATATATATATATATATATATATATATATATATATATTGTGGTTTGTTCTTAGGTGGTGATACCCATTTCCCCTTTGGGAGGCATAAGCAACATCCCCCATAGTTTCTTGCTCCTTTGGCTTGCATGATGAAGCCTGAGTTTTGTTTTTATGTTTTTTTATCTGTGGTTGCAAACTACAGTTTTTGTTTTGGACTATGTTTTGAATGAGAAATTTGTCTTTGTGTTGTGGAAGCCTGTTGTTGCCATGTGTTGAAAACATCTCTTATTGCATTGTGGTTGGGGCTCGGGGGCCAATGAAGAAGGATGGATTCTCCTTTCATTGGATGTCTTGGTTGGGTGGAGAGCGTTGCCTTTCCCCTTTTGTTGTGATCAAATTGAAATAAAGAAAATGGAGGATATTCATGTTGTTGTTCTGGAGCTGAGAAAGAAGACAAAGTTTGGCAAGTCCTTTGTGAGACTTATTTTTGTAGGCCTTTTTCCCACTTCAAGTGGATGACTTGTAATATTATTTGTATTGGATAGTTATTCTATTTTGGAAATGAAATCCTATGTTTAAATAAGAAAGAGATATGCACGAAATTTGTACTGTGTAAAGAGATGTGAAAGTGCATTTGAATGAAAGGAAAAGAGAAAGAGTGGTAATTTGTAAAGTTGTATGTGATAAATATAAATAGAAGTTGTATTCTTTTCCACAAATGGAGTTACTGTTGTGTAAAAAATGTGTTGAAATATGTTGAGGAAATTTTGTTTGAAAGAGAGAAACACGTATGAAGAAGATATATTACTCTATTTTTGTTGAAATGCATGATTTGAAAATTAGAAGCTGCATTCTTGTTTTTACATTTTGATTGAAGGAAAGATAACTAGTTAAAACTAGCATGAAATGTAATCAATGTTTGTATGGCATGGAAAAAGAAATAGATTAATCTCTGGTTGTGAATGTATAAACTTCATTTTTATTTCACGGTAAAATTTGCAAATTTTTATCAAAAGATACATAACAACCCTATAAAACTATGGAAAACAATTGAAACACTAATACAATCTAAGAAAGATCAAAATGAGCCCAAACAAACTAAAATACTTATGAAAATTTTATAGAACCTTTCAAATCGGGTTCAGACAAAAACTCAGACTTTTGCTTTGGATAAAAAATTGGTAATTTTGGAATTGCTAATCAATCAAACCTTTTGAACCTTGCAATCCATCCTAAAATATTCCAAGTAAAATCCTCCATGCCTATTGGGCATGTTGAGAAAGAGTTAATGGAAAATTTGAACAAAATTTATAAGTTAAAAATACCAGTTCACATTTTAGAATGAAAAAATTTTTCTAAAAAAATTGACCCTAAAAATTTATCAAAATAAAATTCTTAAGGTTTTTGTGAAAAGAGGACATTGAGAGCTTTCCAAAAGTCCTTGTTTTCCAAAAAAATGAGTTCCCTATCAAAAGTTATGGCCTTTTGAAGTTTTTACTTCATTTGGCTTCAAAAATAATCTAACTGTCAAATTTTAATGAATAAAATATTCTTGGGTGGACCCGCGGGCTAAAACTTTTTTTTTTTGCACTTTTTTCCCAAAAAGCACCAAGTCATGAAGTTTCCCACCACTCCACTAACCCGCAAGCCTTCATTTTTCCTAAAAAATAATAATAATAATCTAAGTTCGAAAAGGAAAATTTGGAAAATTTTTTTTGTAGGCCCCCACCAACCCTTCCTTTTGGAAACATTTCAGGGTGTGGGCCCGCAACCCTTAACTTAACCTTTAAAAAATTTTTTGGCAAAAATTCCTACTTTTCTCCGCGGCCCCGCATCCCCACCCTTGCCTTGGAAAAGCACTTCACCGCAGGCGCGGCCCGCGTTCTAACACTTAACTTTTAAAATTTTGGGAAAATTTCTAGAAGTTTTCTCCATCGCCCGCCTCCCCGTAGCCAATGATTGGCTGACATGTGGCTTCATGAGATGATGTGGAGGAGTGGTTGATTTTTCAACCTTAATTTTAAAATTCTTTTTGGTGAAAAATTTAAAAGTTTCTCTCACCGCCACCGCCCTGCAAGCCAATGAGATCCTGACACATGGCATCGTCTGGCATCGGCGGAGGCATGGGTCATTTTGATCCCTTAACATTTTTTAAAGGAAAGATAAATGTCTTAAATTTTCGGTGACCCGACTTCCCATTTGGAGCTTGGAAATGCTGACACGTGTCCCCTTATAGACTCGTGGGCACGCGGAGGCAGTTTGTGCATTTATCCCAAAAAGTCAAAAGCGCTAAGTTCCTCCCGCTCCGCCAGCCCATGTATGGGAAAATTTTTTTTCCCCACTCCACCAGTCCACATTCCTCCTCTGGGAAAAATTTCTCTCCAAAGTCCACAGGCCCGAGTTGGGGAAAATTTTCCTCCCCAAGCCCGCAGCCCGCTCTTGGGAAAATTTTCACCCCAAGTTCCGCCGGCCCATAACTTGAGAAATATGAGGAGTTAGGAGGACTTCTTTATATCACTGGAAAGGTGAGGAAATTTCCTATCTAATGAGAATGTTTTTCAAGGAAGTTTTAATTGCATTAATTATGAGAAAAATCTAGTTGAATCTTTTAGTGAGTTCTGGGAGGGGGTAAGTAAGAATTTACTCTGATGATTTTAAATATGTATTTTTCCCCCGTAATTAAACCTTGCTCTTGTCATGGATCTTGTGGAATTAAATACCTTGGGTATTTAATTGTTTTGGTCCCTTAACCCTAAAATTTTAAATCAGGGATATCTAGCTAAAATGTCAATGTAATCAGTGATTAAATTAATCCCTAAGGAGATTTGAGCTAGGTGTGGATTTATTACACTTATTGATTTATAATGTGGAATTAGTAATTGTTATAATGGGAAAAGTTATTAGTTGAATTTAATTGTCCTTAAGACTTTGGTTGTTAACACTTTTAAAAAAAAAAAAAATTATTCCATAATTTTTCTAACTAAGCCTAGGTTGTTCTTGGTTCTCAAGTGGAAGTTTTATAGGGTGTTACACTTGGTATCAGAGCCATGGGTTCAAGAGCTTGGACCCTTGGGCACACTAGAAAACTTGAAACATGAACTTTAACCTAGCACATTTTTGAATCTAGAAAACAACTTTGTGTGGAAATTACATATTTTAGTAAACATGGAAACTGAGTAAAACTTAGAAAGATGAACTAACTCTCACCTTGGTCTATGCAGGAGGTGTAAGATGGGATGAGGGTATTTTCACATAGACCTAGACTTACCACCACTAGATCATGTTGTAGTAGCTATCCTACCACAAATTTTACAGACACTTTAGGATGTTAATGCCACTCTACGCGGAGGGACCGTAGGAGCACATTCAGTCAGACATGATAGGGTGACATCCATTGAGGCTCATGCATCTCCTCGGCATAGTGAGGAGCATAGAGGAGAGAACTCCCATGAGGAGAGTAGTCAGAGTAGAGTCACCACAGAGGGGACATGGAGACCGGGTTTTAGGACACAGAGATAGGTCTCAGAGCCCTAGGCTTAGGGATGAGCATGTAGAGAGGCCTAGGGGTCGCCAGACCACCTATAGACCATATCAGGGAGATCCTAAAGCTACGGCCAGCTCATTATTCTAGTGACATAGGTGGATTTTAGGTAGAGGCCTAGTTGGTGAGCTTGAGCGGGTGCTTCAAGCTCTGCCCTTGCTCTAGCAACATGAAAGCTCGTGTTGTGATCCATCTTCTAAGGGATGGAGTAGGCATATGGTGGAGGATAGAGGAGTAGAAGCTCCATGTTGATTCTGAGATAGTTACCTGGGAGCTCTTTGAGGAGTGGTTCAGGAGTAGATATTTATCTGGAGGTTCGTACAATAGAGGATTGATGAGTTTCATGACCTCTGACAAGCATCTCTTACAAGTGGCTGAGTATGAGAGTAGATTTTGGATCTACTCTCAGTATGTTGATTACATGCAGAGATGAGTGGTGTGGATCCACAGGTTCATCGGGGCCTAAATCTGGACATTGGAGGTGCGGTGTGGATCCATTGTCCACAGACATTGGTTGAGGCCATTGAGAAGGCCTATATAGTAGAAGAGACTCGGGGAAAGACCCAACAGGCTAGAGATCGAGTCCGAGCCACATACAATAGATGCAGGACAACAGATCGAGGGGTCAGTACCTCCTCCTCGTGGTGGATAGGGTTCAACATAGTCATCCTTTAGACCCACAACAACAACAACAATCTCTCACCCACCATATAGACCTCCACGGAGATTTGATGCATAGAGGGGTTGCAGAGTATGGGGCCTCCTCCTAGGGGTCCCATTAGGACACAGGAGCACCTAGAGCTCAGTCAGCAGGAGCTCACCAACAGAGACCTCAAGTAGTCCACAACAGGTCATCAGGGTCCACAACACACCCCTCTAGGGCACCGACTGGAGCTGCTACTTAGGGAGAGGATCAGGTGGTTGTTTTGGGTGTGGTGTTACTGGACATTTTTGGAGAGACTACCCAGAACCCTAATAACAAGGGTAAGACAGATATCTAGAGCCTACTATTGGTGACATGGGGTAGTCATAGGATGTATGTAGGTTGAGAACCACTAGGAAGAGCATCAAAGTATAGTTATTGAGACTACAGGTAACATTGGTGGTATTCCTACCTCCATTTTGTTTGATTCTGGTTCTTCTGATTCTTTTATTGCACCATCTTTAGTAGAGTGATGCAGGCTGGTGGCAGTTAGGTAGGGTCATAGTTGGGATGTTGAGATGGCTTTTGGAGCCAAGATCTCTGTAGACTCCTTAGTTAAGGAGTGTGTAGTGGATTTGGGACCTTTCACCACTACCTCGGATCTTCGTATCCTTCCGTTGGGCTCTTATGGAGTCATCTTGGGCATGGACTGGTTATCACACAGAGCTAGAGTGGATTATTACCACAAGATCATATCTTGTACAGATGATCTAGGAGTTGAGGTAGTGATAGGGGGTCAGGAGACCCATTTCTATTCGCACCATCTCCGCTATGCAGCTTAAGTGGTGTGTGTGATGAGGTTGTTAGATGTTTGTTGTCATAGTTAGTGACCGATCAGAAGATGGGTCTAGTGGACCATCGCTAGATGACCATCCCATTTTGAGAGAGTTTTTTGATGTCTTTCTAGGGAGCTACGGGGTTACCACCCCCATGTGAGATAGATTTTCATATAGATTGGTTTCCAGGGAGAAGAGCCTATCTCATGAGCACCTTATCGAAGATGACTACCCCTAAGCTCTGTGAGCTCAAGTTACAGCTTGAGGGCCTTCTGGAGAAAGGCCTAATTCATCCTAGTGTATCCCCTTGGGGTGCATTGGTGATCTTTGTAAAGAAGAAGGATGGATCCTTGTGGTTGTGTATTGATTACTACCAGATGAACAAAGTAACGATCAAGAATCATTATCCCCTTCCATGCATTGATGATTTGTTTGATCAGATGAAGGGAGCCACAAATTTCTCTAAGATAGACCTTAAGTCAAGCTACCATCAACTGAGGATTTTGCAGAGGTGGACATTCATAAGACCACCTTCCATACGAGATATGGCCACTATGAGTTCACAGTGGTACCTTTTGGTTTGATGAATGCCCCCTGTAGTGTTTATGAGTTTGATGAATGGGGTATTTAGGACCTTCTTAGATCACTTTTCATGCTCATCTTCCTTGATGAAATTTTGATTTACTCACGTACGCGTGAGGAGAACATGAGGGCACCTTTCGCCAGGTTCTTAGTGTCTTCATGAGCAGCAACTTTATGGGAACTTGGAGAAGTGTGCATTCTTTTAGATAGAGGTGTAGTATTTGGGTCATATCATTTCTGGGGAAGGTATCACCATCGATCCTTCCAAGATTAGAGCTATCATGGATTGGCCAACACCCACTACTGTGACTGAGGTGTGCACAGCTTCATGGGATTAGCAGGTACTATAGGAGATTTGTTCAGACTTCTCTCGGATTGCACACCCCATCACTTCCCTTCAAAGTGGAAAGGGAAGAAGTTTGTTTGGTCGGATAGTGTGAGTAGGCCTTAGGACACTAAAGGAATGTCTCACCACAACACCTATTCTTGTAGTGTTGGATCCACATGGTGAGTTTTTCATATGCACGGATGCTTCTTTGGTAGGACTTGGAGGTGTATTGATGCAGGAGGGAAGAGTGGTGGCTTTTGAGTCTCACAAACTCAAGGATTATGAGCTTAATTATCCAACTCATGATCTTGAGCTTGTGGCAGTTGTGCATGCCTTGGTTTGATGGAGACACTTTCTTCTTGGTAGGAGATTCACACTCAGGACTGATCATTTGAGTCTTCGCCACCTCTTCACGCAGCCCAATCTCAACGCTCTCGCAATGGCGTTGGATGGAGTTACTTTGTGAGTATGATATGGAGATAGAGCATGTGAAAGGGAAGGAGAATGTGGTTGTAGATGCTCTTAGAGATGGAGGCATGTGGCTATGGCCACCTCAAGTGAGCATAGATTTGTGGAGTAGGATTCTATAGCAGCTTCCTCACGACAGCTTCTACATTGCAGCCAGAATGGAGATCGAGTCTCAGAGACCCCTCAAGGGAAGTTTGATGGTTTTTCTTTAGAGGTAGATGGTCTTCTTAGGCACAGAGGCTGGATTTATGTTCCTAGAGATGGAGGCTTGAGGTAAGACATCTTGGCAGAGGCACATCGTGCACCCTATTCAAGCCCATCCCGGGGTGAAGAAGATGCACGCCACCTTGAGACAGTTGTATCATTGGAGAGGACTTTGTAGAGACATGGCTCAGTTCATGTCATGTTGTTTAGAGTGCCTAGAAAGTAAAGGCAAGCATCAACATCCAGTTTGGCCTTCTCTATCCTCATGTTATACCGGAATGGAAGTGGGATACCATTTCCATGGACTTCATTGTTGGGCTACCGATGTTGAGATACCACCACGATGCCATCATGGTCACGGTGGATAAATTGACAAAAGTGGCTCATTTTTCTCTAGTAAAGACCACTTATATAGCTAGTGTAGTGGCATGGGTATATCTTGATGAGATTGTCAAGTTGCATGGGATTCCATGGAAGATCATTTGTGACCGTGATCCTTTGTATACTTCCCATTTTGGACCACCATGCAAGTATGCCCTTGGGATGAGGATAAACTTCAGCACAACATATCACCCTGAGATAGATGGAAAACTGAGTGGGTGAATCAGATTTTAGAGGACATGCTTAGGATGTATGTGATGGATCATCAGGTGAGATGGGAGGAGTACTTGTACTTGGTGGAGTTTTCCTACAATAATAGTTTTCAGAGTTCTATAGGCATGGCTCCTTTTCTAGGCCTTGTATGGCAGAGAGTGCAGGACACCTCTTAGCTTGGGATAGGTTAGAGGACAAGGGTTTCTCTTGGACCAACTTTGTTGCAGGACATGGAGCAGCAGGTGGTTATGATCAGCAAAAAAGACTATAGGAGGCACAGACAAGGAAAGAAGAAGTATGCCGACCAACATAGGACCAATCATAGTTTTGATGTGGGCATGAAGGTGTTCCTTCGTGTTAGGACACACAAGAGCCCTATCCATTATGGAAAAGGTTCTAAGTTAGCTCCTAGATTCGTGGGTCCTTTTGAGATCTTGGAGTGTATCATCCCTTTGGCCTACCGTCTAGCATTGCCACCTAGCTTGTCTCACGTGTACATGATGTGTTTCATGTTTCAGTTCTTAGGAGATATGTTGCAGATCCTTCTCATGTGTTAGATTGGACATCATTGCAAGTGCAAGATCAGGGGCAGGTGATGGTGGAGCCCATTCACATTATAGATCGTAGGACCCTGGGCCTTTGAGGAGAGATATTGATCAGGTCTGGGTGTAGTGGGATAGATATGATGAGACTACAGCTACATGGGAGGATGCTACTTTGTTATGAGTTTAGTTCCCACATTTTTCAGTGACTTCCAGAGGAAGTCAAGCCTAAGGGGAGGGGGATGTAGTGTCCCACTTTCCTTGACACCTTGTGATATTGATCCTGATACTACTAACTATATTATGGACATTGTTATAGTTTAATTTAGCATGATGTTAGATGTTAGATCATGGTTTATTGTGGACTTTGATTCATATATGGTGCATGATGATTATTAGAGACATTTTAGATATTGATGTTGATATATTGTTTGACATGGTTACATTATAGATGTTGTTTGGACTTGTGATATTTGGATATTTTGAGTAGACCTAGAAAATGAGAATTGAATTAAAATTGGTGATGATATAGTTGTGGATGAAATTGTAAGTGATACTATTGATTGTCTTGATGTTTGTTGTGATTCATATATATGTCGATGATCTTGAAATTATACTTATATTCATTTGGATGTTCTAATATGGCCACGAGGCTGAAGGAGGTATTTGTATTTTGTAGGTTTAAAATATCACAACAAACATCGGGGGATTGGAGACCAACCACATTGGAATTCTAGATGAATTCAACAAGGTCACCATGGCAACTTGTATTTGTTTGTGTGTTGATTGTGTTAGGGATTCCCATGGGGGGATCACCTTTAAATGTGACCAAGGGTTATGTGTATTTATTTATTTGGTTCCTTTTTATTGATGTTTGTATGTGTTTATTAAGTGATGTGTTTACCCCTTTTTATTTAAATAAATTGTGGTATATAATGTGAGTAATCATATTGTTAAAATAAATTAACCATCTTGGGTCATAAGAAAGTAATTATTGGAGTGGTTGAATCTTGTATTAAATGTTGTAAGATATGTGTAAGTAAGAAATGTGTAAGTGATGTGTAAGAGATATGTAAGTAAAATTTGGAGTATGAAACACTTCATCTTCTTTGGAATTCGAAATTGTCCTTGGAGACTATTTTTGGAGGTTTGTGGGACAAGTTAAACTTGTCCCATACCTCTTAAATTTGCATACCAACCTTACCTATGGTTGGAGAGTTTAAATCTAGCCTTCATTATGCATTTTTGTAAGTCTAGCTGAATGTTTTAATTTTCTTGCTTGAAATTAATTTCAGTCCTTTGGGGTATGGGCTTGATTTGAGTGTGTAAGTAAACTATCATATTATTCACCTACTTATTTATTGTGTCTTGGAGATTGAAGTTGACTTGTGAGTTGGAGTTGAGGATGTGTGTTGTGGCATCCTACAAAGATCCACCTCATCCTCCTCTCTTCCCCTTCTATATATTCGAATTCATTTTATTGTTTTGGGGTTACACTCTTTTGGTTGCTTCACTTTTGCATACTTCTTTTGGGGTGAATTATTTTGTTGTTTTGAGCTCTTGCTTTTGGAGAAAGTTTGTAGACTTTTTACAGGCCTGTGTTTTGTTGATCTTGGGCTGTTTTGTATTGGAAAGCTTGCTTGGTTGGAACTTGGAACAAACTCCATTATGGAGAGGTAAGAGCTTGGCTCTTGAAATTCTCTTCTTTTAATTGTGCAAATGTTATTATTGTGAATGTTTTAGCATGTTGTTGATGTTTGGGTAATGTTTTGGCATGTGTGTGGGATGGGATTTGGGTTACATCTTAAAAAGAAATATCTTGCATTTCTTTAGTTATGGGGATAAGAGGTGGGGAGGCATAAGGAAATGCGAGGAATAAGAGGTACTTGGGAGGCATAATGGCATGTTGGGATCTTAAATGATATATATATATATATATAATTTGGACTCCAGTATTTAGTTCTAGAATTTTCGGACTTAGTTTCGGAACTCCTGGTATAGCTCGAGAACTCTCACAATGTTGATCCTTAATGATTTCCTATGATTTTGGAACTTCTTTGAAGTTCTAGAACCAATGGAAATTATTTATTCTAACCACATCATGGAGATATTTAAATACGACCCTTTCAATTAGGAAAGGATGAGAAGATTTATAAACGTAGATCCGGTGATAGTTATCTTAGAGCTATCTCGATCAGCCCACAATCGACTCAACATATATTCGGGCATGATTTGATTTGATCGAGAATCATTTGAGACAATTTGTGATTGTAAAATGTATATAAAAGTAGACTTGCGTAGTAGATAGATAATATATAGAATATGATATGAGATAGAAATAGAACAAAGAAGAGAAATATAGACTAAGTACTCGGATCAATACGTTTCGTAATCTTGAATTTTTATCAATAAAATATCCATTCCTATTTGAGAGAATTTTGAGTTGTTAAATCTTGATTTGAGGAGGAGCAAGGGCCCACTCCCCCAAGGACCACGATATTTGTTTATTTGGTATTTATATTTCTTCATGAAATAGCTTAGATCTATTAATTCTATATTGTTTTAATTATTTCAGTTAAATTCTATTGTATACTTATTGTACTATTGTTTAGATGGATTCTTATATTTCTTGCAGTTGTTTTCAAGCATTCTAAATTGAGTGTGTTTAATTCCATAAGCAAGTGTGTTTATTTCCAACAACAAGTGTGTTTTCATTTTGCACAAGTGTGTTTCCTTTCAAAGAAAGCTTTTAGTGTGTTTACATTTAGCAAGTTTTCATAGTATGATTTAAATAAGGTTTTACCAAGAATTCCTTAAGACATTAAAGAGATCCCCAGAAAAATACAAAAATTTAACTACAATTAACTACTAGATCAATAAGATTACTCTTTTTGCATATAACTTTAGACACACCCCTGGTTTGATATGACATCAACAAGAAGTTGATTAAATGAAGGTAATAATGACACCCATCATTTTTGGTGAAATTGATGGGGAACACTATTTGGAACGTTCTAATTAAGTGTTAGCAAGAGCAAAAAATCTTACATCTAGTAGTTGAAGGATCTTCCTACTATATCACAAAATATATGAGTAGACCAAGAGACTCACGAGGTTAGATTCCTCCCAAAAAAATCTTCACAAGAATTCATAACATCCTCTAGTGAAAGTAAGGAAAGTGATCAAGAATTTGAGACACCATCATCCCTATCGAGAAGAAACATAAAGAAAAATAATTGCCATTTTTGGAATTTTTAGGAGAAGGCTTATTACTCAAGATACATTTAGGGAGACTTTTGATTCTCAATTGAGTAGTCAACCTCCTACTCCTGATTTTTCACCTTCCCCAAGGCATCTTGCTTGCCACATTGATTGGGAGGAAAGTTTAGAAAATATTTTTAAAATGGCATGAGAAGTTGAGGTAGTACACGATAGGACCTTTACTTATCCAATCAATTGGGGGATGATGATACATCAACAAAAATATCTTATCTACACATTTACCCACATTTAGAGGGATATCATCTAAAGATCCTAATCAATTTCTATTTGAGTTCAAGGTACTATGTGAGACCTATGATTATAAGATAGATAATAAAAAACTCAAGTTGTTTCCATCCACTTGGAAGGATGCAACAATGAGGTGGTTCATGGGATTACCATCCAAATCTATCAACACTTGGGCACAAATGGAGATGGTATTCCTAGATAAATACTAGGATTATTGTAGAGGGAGAAATAGGAAGGAAGAGTTCTTCAAAATCAAGCGGGGAGGAAGATGGAAACATAGAAGACTATTTAGATAGATTCCTCTTTGTAAGCAAAAGATGTGGATTTGTGCTTTTAGAGGAGTTAAGTAAAACTATTTTTCTTAAAGATTTGGATGATGAATCTAGGGAAGCCCTTAACTTGATAGAAGGTGGAGACATTGATTAGATAATAATGAATGAAATTAAGGATATTTGTGAGAGCTATTCCGAACAAGAGTTGGACCTAGAAAAGGAAAATCGGTGAAAAGTTTGAATCTAGATATGAACAAACTAATGGATGAGTTAGCAAAGTTTGAAACAAAAATTTTAGTGCAATTAACCTCTACTATGGATGGATTACAAGATAAAAAAATTCCAAAACTTAACCATTGGCTATGTATTGTCCTAGATGTAGAAAGAAGCATGCACCAAGAGAATGTCCTTTGGATAAAACATAAATGTGCTTTATTTGTGAATATAAAGAACATGATATGGATGTTTGTTCTTTACTTCTAATTATTAATAATCAACTTAAACAAACCAAGTGCCTAATCTACAATGTGAAGAATTGAATTTTGTTAGAGACAACCTAACCAAGGGCAATTTATGCCAAGATCAGTCCTAATCCCTAGACGATGCCATGGACTTCTCAATCAAGCACCAAAATTGGGAACAATCACCTTGGGTACCACAACCAACTTGGAACCCTCAAGATTAGGAAAATCAAGATTGGTATGCTCAAGGACATCAACAACCATGGGTTGTCAAGGAAATGCTTATGCTTGGTCACAACCTAGATGGAACCCTAGTAATTATTCTCAAGGAATAACATATCCAAATCATAATCAACAGGCCATCATAGCATCTCCTGCATAGAATTCACAAATTGAGAATGTATTCTAACACAAATGCCAACACAACTAATAGAAAATGAAAGAAAGAAACAAACAACTCTTGTTTATGGAACAAAACAAGAAAAATTAGTTCATTTATATGCTATGGATTGTAAGGATATTCAAACTAGATCTGGGAAAATCATTAATAGTCCACCCCTTATAATCATTGAAATGACAGAAGAAAATGAAAACCCTAGTACTATTGTTCCAAAAGAGGATATAGAAAGAAAATAAAAGTAGCCAGATAGCAACACTACTGAGACTCCATTTCCAGAGAGATTCAAAGAAGCTATAAAAATCAAGGAGTTTGAATTGGTATAGGAACTAAGGAAATTGAATATTGAAATACCACTATTACAAGCAATTAGAGACATTACAAAATTGAAAAAAATTAATCAAAATGTTATGTATGAAAAATTTAGAAGGAAGACATAGTACCTAATTCTATCAAGTAGATGGGAAACTTGCTGATTTATTAGCATGAAAAATTTTACTTCCCAAATATGGAGATCCTGGAAGCCCTATTATTTATTTCTCTATAGGAAATAAGGATGTACATAATGTTTTGGTAGATTTGGGAGCTTCTATCAATGTAATGACAAAGTGGATACTCTAAAAACATTACCATTAACAATTATACAACCTAATAATACCATATTACGGATGGCGAGACTAGTCCGTAGCAAAACCAAAAGAAATTATTGAAGACGTGGCAGTTATGGTGGAGTCGTGGGAATATCCAGTTGACTTCCTTATACTACAGCCAAAAGGTAAAACATTGGATTATCCCATTATTTTTGGTAGACCATGGTTAAATACGATTTGTTGCTTAATAGATTGTAGGTCAAGTGATATGACAATCTAGAATAGTAAGAAATCTAAAAAATTTCCTTATATCCTACTACATGACCTTTTATTGACAATCATGAAGAATTGTGGGTTGATTCTCCCGAAACTAATAAGAAATTTTCTTCTTCTTTGTTTATGATCACATTGCAAGATCATGTAAGAGAAGTAGAAGAGATGATTAATCCACCATTGGAGAGAACCACCAGTTGTCCTTGAAGCAATCGAAATAGTTCCATAACCCATGAAATTATTTCCAAAACTTGCAAACTTAGTTCTTGAAGTCACGAACTTAGTTCCGAGAACCATCACAATTAATTCGGAACCAAGACAACAACAACTCTCTTTGATTAAAACTAATTTCACTCTAGAGGAATGAGATTTATCATGGGGATAGGATGAATCAAGTAGCTTTAGTTTTAAGTACATCAGAATTGGTGAAGAATTTATGGAAAGTAGCAGTTGATGACGAAGAATTTGGCCTACAAAGAGATAAGTATCATAATTTTCATTCTTGTCCTTTTCCAAGATTCTATCCTAAAAGAAATTTTGGAGACATTTCTACATATTGTATGATTTTACCACATGCATGTCCATTAAATAATTTAATGAAACCCTTCCCACAAATCAGGTCATCACATATTAGAACCAAGCATGTTGAAATTCAACCGAGTAAAACTTTAAACATTAACAAGCTGGTTGAAGGATGATGAAGAAGCTAAATTGTTTGATGTTCTAAAAAATCATACTAAATATTTTGCTTGGGATTACAAAGACATGAAGGGGATTCATCAAGTATCTACACTCATCACATCTATACTAAAAACATTAAACCAGTTAGGAAGCCTCAAAGAAGGATTAACCCATCTTTAAGGGATATAGTCGGACAAGAAATTGAAAAACTATTACAAGTAGGTTTCATCTACCCTATCTTAGATATACAAGTGGGTATCTCCTCTTGTAATTGTTCCCAAAAATAAAAAAAATGGAGAATATGTGTTGACTATAGGGAACTGAACAAAGCCATAATGAGAGATTATTTTCCCTTACTATTCATAGATCAAGTCCTAGATCACCTTTTAGGTAAACAATACTTTTATTTCTTAGATGGCTTTAGTGGGTACAATCAGATCACAGTTACTCTTGAAGATCAAGACAAAACTACATTTACATGTCCATAGGAACCTTTGCCTATAGGGTGTTACCGTTTGGTTTATGCAATTCTCTTGCAACTTTCTAGAGCTGTATTTGTAATCTTTGTTGATCTAACAAATGATTGTGTTGAGATATATATGGATGACTTCATCTTTGTCACATAGAGATACATTTGAAGATGCTTTGAGAAATTTGGATAGAGTGTTAACAAGATGTGAACAACACAACCTATCTCTTAGTGATGAAAAGTGTTTGATGATGGTGGATGAGGGGATTGTATTAGGACACCATATTTCAAAAAAAGGAATTCATGTGGATCAAAACAAAATTAGGATCATTTAGATTTACCTATTCCTCAAACCCCCACAAATATCAAATCATTTCTAGGGCATGTTGGGTACTATAGGCATTTTATAAAAGATTTCAGTAAAATTGTTTCCCCCATGTTTAATTTTCTAACCAAGGACTATGATTTTCTTTGGGATGAAAAGTGTCAGCATGCTTTTGAAGAAATTAAAGAAAAATTAATTAGTGCCCCAATATTGAGAGGACCTAATTGGGAAAATCCATTTCATATCCAAACAGATGCCTCAAATTATTCCATTGGTGCAGTATTGGGACAAAAAGATGAGGAAGGAAAGATGTATGCCATTTATTATCTTAGCAAGAATCTTACTCCCACTGAAAATAATTACACCACCACTGAAAAAGAATTTCTTGCTGTGATTTATGCAATCAATAAATTCAGACATTACATTATAGGGTACAAGATATTTGTACACACAGATCATTCAACAATTAAGTATTTAATGAACAAACCAGTGGTTGGAGGAAGAATAATTAGATGGTTATTAATTTTACAAGAATTTGATATTACCATTGTGGAAAATCCAGGTAAATCTAATGTGGTAGCTGATTTTTTGTCA
Organism: Taxus wallichiana var. yunnanensis; assembly: GCA_018340775.1. NCBI lineage: Eukaryota > Viridiplantae > Streptophyta > Pinopsida > Cupressales > Taxaceae > Taxus > Taxus wallichiana. The sequence goes on from CM031238.1 coordinate 730,121,530, forward strand.
AGACTAACCACCACAGGGGAGAAAGATCCAGTCAAGGATAAATTTCCAGATGAACAACTAGCTGTTTGCAATATGTAATCTAAGCAAGTACTACTGATATGGAAAATTATCTTGCAACAGGGAAGTTTCCTCCTTATCTCACTAAGAAACAAACAAAGAAGTTAATTAAAATTAGTGCACAATTCAAATGGTTAAATGGAATGCTATTTAATTGTGGTCCTAATTTTCTCTTGCATAGGTGTGTAAGAGAGGATGAAACCTTTGACATCCTCAAAGCATGTCATGATGAACCAAGTGGAGGACACTATTCAGTGAAAATAATAGCACATAAGATACTTGCACTTTGGTTATTATTGGCCATCTCTTTACAAGCATGTGAAGAGATATATCAAGAGGTGTGATGCCTTATCAAATGATGGGACAACCAACTTTCACCAATGAGTTGCCTCTTTAACCTCAACTTGTGGTTGAGCCATTTGAGACATGGTGATTGGATTTTGTTGGTCCCTTTAATCCTCCTTCACAAGGGAAGGAATATATTCTTGTGTGTACTTGATTATGTGACAAAATGGGCAGAGGTGCAAGCATTGATAAATTCCATCGAAGAAGTAGTTGTTGATTTCCTTTGGAAAAAATTATGATAAAGTTTTGAGCACCAAGGAGCATAGTTTAAGATCGGGGACCACAATTCATGTCTAATATGATCTAAGCTTTCATAGGGTATTATGAAATCAATCATAGGAAGTCATCTCCTTACCACCCACAAATCGAATGGATAAGATGAAGTAACAAACAAAGAATTGGAGAACATCCTTACCAAAACATTGAAGCTAGGAGAAAAGATTGGGTAAAGATACTACGTGAAGTCGTCTGGGCTTATAATACAACTTGGAAAAATACAACAAGTTTTCACCATATGTATTAGTCTATGGGAAAAATCCTTGTTTCCTATAGAGTTTGAACTTTAGAAATTAAGGACAAGCTGTGAAGGTGGGAATTGAGTTGAATGTAGCTCAAAAAGAAAGAATCCTTTAACCTAATGAGTTGGATGAATTAAGGATGGAAGCACTTCAAGAGACGAGAGATAATAAAAGATCAAAGGAAGAAATGGCATGACACACATATCAAAAAAGGAAATTCAAAGTAGGAGATTGTGCATTGTTGTTCAATTGTAATTACCAACAATTCAAGGGAAAATTGAGAACTAGATGGTTGGGACCTATTAGATTGAGCAGATATTTGACAATGGTTCTATTGATTAGTTCCCATTAATGGTAGCAAAGCAGAACACTCTTGGTCAATGGACATAGGATGAAACTCTATAGGAAGCCTCCCACTAAGGATGAATTTTTAGGAAGATTGAAGCAAACAAAGAATTTGATCATATGGAAGAACCCAGTTCTTCCAAAATGATCAAATAACCAAATGATAGATCCAAAATAAAGGGAAGAAGATGAAAATTGAAAATGGCGTTTTCTTCCCCCCATAAAAAAAAAAAAAATTCTCTCAAAATTCAATTGAAAACCAACAAATGGCGATTGATTTTTTTTTTTGCTAGTTCAAATAAAAGGGAATTCTTTTGAATTACACCTATCTTATCTAATCATGTTTTGTTCCACTTGTAGGAATGACGAGTCATCATAACAAAAGGATTACATCATCAAGGATGGTAATTATATCTTTAAACTTATTTAGGGTTGATTTAAATGTTTATGTGTGATTTGACTTAATTTGAAAGTAGGTATGATGAGTCATCTATTTATACATTATGATTATGAGTGTGTAATCATGAAGATGATTTGGATGGAATAAGTGGCAGCATGGTTATCATTAGTAATCATTATTACAAAAATATAGTGAAATAAGTTGAAAAGATATTTTGAGGAAGGAGCGGCGAATTAAGTTTGTGTTCTGTAAAGAACAAATAATTGAACATCTAAGAATAGAGGTTAGTAGATAAAAATAGAAGTCTCGTAGCTAAAGTCATCGGTTCCATGCTAAGCAAGAGGGCATGCAACTAATTTGCACAAAATCAAAAGAGACAGAACTTGAGATGATATGGGGATTAAAAATAAATTAGAACTAGAGGATGATTCCTAACTTTCATGAGATGAATAAGTGGCATCTGCATTTAAGCATGCAAGATGGATAGAGTTCTGAAGAAATTATTAAGGCATAACAATGAATTGGTAAGAAAATTCATCATAAATCTAGAGCAATCCAAGACAAAGGTGAGAAATATCCTTATTCTTTTTTCTATGAGTACTATAAGTAATGTGTCCTGCGGAGCGCCAATTGTGCATGTCCCACAACCTGCCAAAGGGAATTTGAAAGAACTAGTTGAAGTCTTACTACAAGAAGGAGAAAATGAACCCTAGTACATCTACAATACAAATAAAATCATAAAAGGGGTTAGAAGGGCAGTTTTCCCAAACCCTTTGACAGGGTTGCATTTTGGATAGTGAAATATTTAAATTGTGATGGTCAATTTGGGTATGTGGGAAAAGACGTCCTAAAAATGCTCATATATCCAAGTATGGAGCCACAAAAAAGAGTACATAATAAACCTTCCAGGGTTTCTTTTTTATTCTATCCAAACCATGGTTGAGAGGTATTCTGGGGTTTTGGGACAATTAAGCATCACAATTGAACTCATTTAATATGCCAACACCATTTTATATTAAAGACAAATGGAGAAGAAATTTGGAACAAGTTTCTTTGGCAAGTTCAAGAAAAACCCTAATATTATCGGAAGGAAATTCCAGCCCCATTCTCTCCTTCAAATAATCTGGAAATTGATGCCCCTGTAGAAGAACAAAGGGAAATGAAAGGAGAGAATATACCAAAAATAAGAAGGTCTATGAGAAAGATCAAAATAGCAGAGCCTTCTATACCTTTAAAGGAAATTCCTTTTCTCGCAATAGCTAGGGGAGCCAATATCTGTCTCTGACGGTGATAGCTCACCCATGCAAGAGCAAGAAATAATAGTAAGAAGAAGCTCTAGAAGGAAATCCACTACTGGGCATGTTGAAATTCCCCAGAGAAGAAAAATTTAGAAGAGGTCAAGGGAAACCCCGAGAGGAAGGAGTGAGCAGGAAAGGATGGAAATGGAAGCTGTTGACATTTTGGGTAGCATGACCATGACTCCTCCTGAGACAAGTCAAGCTAAAATTGATAGAGGAGAGGAGAGACTTGAAGAGAAATATTTTCAGGAATTGGTTGAACCATCAGCATTGCCACATGAAGAAGAAGAGTTGGCATCCTGGAGAAGAAAAGGAAAATTTCCTTTGATAGAGGAAGAATGCCCAACTCCTCAAGTAATTTCAGAGGAAGAAGAAAGACATCAAGTTAAACAGGCTCTATTCTTGTCTAGAGAAAAGCTCATTATTAGAGAAAAGGATGAGGAATTGGATTTCCTCAAACTCAAATTAGAACAAAGGGAAATGCTCATTGGAGAGCTAATGACTCAGCTTGCAGCCAAGACTGAGGAATTATTAGTAACTAAGAAACAACTGATAGAAAAAGAGAAAGAATTTAGACTTCTAGAAAATAGAGTGTTGTGTCCACAGTCTCTGCACAAACTGAGTTAACCTATTTTCCACTCAAACAACTATGGAATGACACTTGCAAGAAACTCATAGAATCCAAAACATCAAATGAAGAATTGAATACCAAGATGGAAGAAGATATGAAGGCAAGAAAAGAATGGGAAGAAAATTTTTATAAGGAGGAAGGAAATAAATATAAATGTCTTGCAAAAATTCATATGGTCCGTATTATGAGTGAAAAATTGCTTGCCTACAGGACACCCTCTCTTGCATATAGTGTGTTTTTAGAAGAGCAGTTCATTCACTCACCTGTCAAGGATTTCATGTGGGCTTCCACATGAACTAAAATATGAATACAAATTCATGACAGCTTACTCTCTATCCAGTCCTAAGTAGAAAATTATTCTGTGTGAATTTTATCTTTGTAATTTTATGCTAGAGAAAAACACAAGATTTATGATCAATTTTTATGTGGGGAGAGCCAACTCAATGCATTTGTCTCTTTCTACAAAATAAAATTGCATGGAAGGAAAGAGAATCTGAAATTTTATTGAAAGCTAGCTCAACATGTCTTTGTATGAGAACTCATTATGGTAAACCTTTGCCTTCCTCACACATTTTAGAAATCATGCCTTTGATGAGAGATTCAAGACACATTATCTTTCCATTATGCAAAAGAGTATTGATTCCTTCACCTCCTATGAGGAGTAAATGTTTGAAGATATTTATGAAGGATGCTCAAGGATGTGGGAACACATTATCTGTTTCCTTGAGAAGAAGGGAATTAATTTCCCCTACAAATGTGATCTAGAGTTTAGAAAGGGCAAAAGCGTTATGCAAAATAATTCCCAAGTAAATGAAACGGATAGGAAAATATGGATGGGAATGCGAACAAGGCCCCCTCTACTTCTCACCCCCATGTCTCCTTGGAAAAATAGAGAACCTCAAGATCCTACTAAATTTGAAGAGTGGGAGAGGAAAATAGAAGCAGGAGCAGGGTACAATACATCTAAGTTTAAACATTGGAAAATCTAGTTTCAGCCATTTGATTTGAGCAATCAAATGGAATGTAGAACATATAACCCCACTTTTGAAGAATGAAGTTTGTAAAGGGACTTACAAACAAGTAAGTTTGGGGGAAATGATGAGGCCAGAATATGTCCGATTAATGTATAATATATGATCTCATCTTACTCTCCTTTTTATTAAGTTGATTGCATTTTGTAACTTTTAGTTGATCTGATATAAGTTAGGATGTAATTGTCTATATTTTGATTAATTGTGATTCTAATTCTAAAAGATCTAGAATTCTGATTTGAAGTGTGTGTTTGAAATTTAGTTTTCTAATAAAGCAGGTCTAATCAGTTGAGGAAATGAAGCAGGTAGCATTTAGTATGTTTTTGATAACATCTGTTCAGTACAAACTTAGTTCTAGAACTTCCAAGCTAGTTCCATAACTCCATCACACAACCATCATTTAGTCCCGAACTTTTAGAATTAGTTCCAGAACTCTAGTATTTAGTTCGGAATTTTTGGACTTAGTTAGGAACTCTGGGTATAGTTTCGGAACTCTCATGGTGTTGATCCTTATCGATTTCCTATGGTTTGGAATTTCTATGAAGTTTCGAACCAATGGGAGTTATCTATTCTAACCACATCCAGATATTTTGCATCTACGACCATTTCAATTAGGAAAGAATGAGAAGATTTCTAAACGTAGATCTAGGGATAGTTATCTTACAACTATCCGATCAGTGATAATCTGACTCAACAACTATTTTGGGCATGATTCGATTTCATTAGAATCATTGAGACAACTGTGATTGTAAAATGTATATAAAAGCAGACCTATAGTAGATAGATAATATATAGAATATGATATGAGATAAAAATAAAACAGAGAAGAGAAATATAGACTAAGTACTCAGATCCAAGTACATGTTTTGTAATACCGAATGTTTTATCAATAAAATATCCATTCCTATTTGAGATAATTATGAGTTGTTAAATCCTGATTTGAGGAGGAGAAAGGGCCCACTCCCCCAAGGACTAGGATATTCATTTATTTGCTATTTATATTTCTTCAGCAAATATCTTAGATCTATTAATTCTGTATTGGTTTAATTCGTTTAGTTAAATTCTATTGTATACTAATTCTGTGCAGGTGTTTAGATAGATTCTTATATTTTTGCAATTTTTTTCAAGCATTCTAAATTGAGGGTGTTTGATTCCGAGAAGAAATTTTGTTTACTTTTAGAAGCAAGTGTGTTTATTTCTAACAACAAGTGTGTTTCCATTCTTCATAGTGTGTTTCCTTTCAACAAAGCTTTCAAAGTGTGTGTTTATTTTCAACAAGTTTCATAGTATGATTTAAATAAGGTTTTATCAAGAATTCGTTAAGACATTGAAGAGATCCCCTAGAAAATACAAAAAAATAACTACAATCTACTACTATATCGATAAGATTACTCTTGTTGCATATAGATTTAGACACACCCTTGGTTTGATATGACACCAACAAGAAGTTGATTAAATTAAGGGAATAACAAAACCTATTAGTGGTGATACCCATTTCCCCTTTGGGAGGCATAAGCAGCATCCCCCATAGTTTCTTGCTCCTTTGGCTTGCATGATGGAGCTTGAGTTTTTGCTATGTTTTAATGTGGTTGCAAACTACATTCTATTTTGGACTATGTTTTAAGGTGAAATTTGCATGTGTGTTGTGGAATCTGTTATTTCCATGAGTTGAAACACATCTTCTATTGCATTGTGGTTGGGGCTGGGGCCAATGAAGAAGGATGGATTCTCCTTGTCATTGGATGTCTTGGTTGGGTGGAGAGCGTTGCCTTTCCCCTATTCTGTTGTGATCAAATTGAAATAAAGAACATGGAGGATCTCCATGTTGTTGTTCTAGAACTGAGAAAGAAGACAGAGTTTGGCAGTCCTTTGTGAGACTTCTTTTTGTAGGCCTTTTTCCCACTTCAAGTGGATGACTTGTAATATTATTTGTATTGGATAGTTATTTTGTTTTGGAAATGAAATCCTATGTTTAAATAAGAAAGAGATATGCACTGAAATCTATACTGTGTAAAGAGATGTGAAAGTGCATTTGAATGAAAGGAAAAGAGAAAGAGTGGTAATTTGTAAAGTTGTATGTGATAAATATAAATAGAATTTGTATTCTTTTCCACAAATGGAGTTACTATTGTGTAAAAATATGTGTTGAAATATGTTGAGGAAATTTTGTTTGAAAGAGAGAAACATGTATGAAGAAGATATATTACTTCTATTTTTGTTAAAATGCATGATTTGAAATTTAGAAAATGCATTATTGTTTTTACATTTTGATTGAAGGAAATATAACTAGTTAAAACTAGCATGAAATGTAATCAATGTTTATATGGTATGGCAAAAGAAATAGATTAATCAAAAGATACATAACAACCCTATTAAACTATGGAAAAATACTAAACACTAATGAAATCTAAGAAAGATCAAAATGAGCCCAAACAAACTAAAATACTTATGAAAATTTTATAGAACCTTTCAAATTGGGTTCAGACAAAAACTCAGACTTTTGTTGGATAAAAATTGGTAATTTTGGAATTGCTAATCAATCAAACCTTTTGAACCTTGCAATCCATCCTAAAATATTCCAAGTAAAATCCTCCATGCCTGTTGCGCATGTTGAGAAAGAGTTAATGGCAAATTTGAACAAAATTTATAAGTTAAAAATACTAGTTCACATTTTAGAAGCCTACAGAACGTTTCTCAAAATTGACCCTTAAAACTTTATTCAAATTAAATTCTTAAGGATTATTTACAAAGAGGACATCATGAGATTTTGACAAAGTCCTTTTTGCTAAAAATTGAGTTCCCAATCAAAAGTTATGGCCTTCTGAAGTTTTTACTTCATTTGGCTTCAAAATAATCTAACTATCAAATTTTAATGAATAAAATATTCTTGGGTAGACCATGGGCTAAAACTTTCCTTTTTCACTTTTTCCCAAAAAGTGCCAAGTCATGAAGTTTCCACCCACTCCGCTAATTTGCAAGCCTTTATTTTTCCTAAAAATAATCTAAGTTCAAAAAGGAAAATTTGAAAATTTTCCCCGTGGCCCCGCCCACCGCCCTTCGCTTTTGGAAACATTTCCGCGGGCACGCAGGCCCGTAACTCTTAAATTAACCTTTCAAAATTTTAGAAAAATTCCTACTTTTCTCCGTGGCCCCACATCCCCTCCCTTTCCATGGAAAAGTACTTCCCTTGGTAGCACGGGCCCGCATTCTAACACTTGACTTTTAAAATACTAGGAAATTTTCTAAAAGTTTCTTCGCCACCCTGCCTCCCCATAGGAAATGATTGAATGACACGTGGATTCACGAGATGATGGCAGAGGAGTGGTTGATTTTTCAACTTTAAAATTTTAAAATTCTTTTGGTGAAAATTTAAAAGTTTCTCTTACGCCCGCCACGCCGCTGACCAATGAGATCTTGACATGTGGCATTGTCCAACATCGGTGGAGGTGTGGGTCATTTTGATCTGTAACATTTTTGGTAGGAAACCTAAATGTATTAAATTTCTCTGGGAACCCGAATTCTTGATAGAGCTTGGAAATCTTTGACACGTGTCCCTTACGAGACTCGCGGGCACGCGGGAGGCAGTTTGTGCATTTATCTAAAAAAGTCAAAAGCGCTAAGCTCCTCCCTGCTCCACCGGCCTGCGTGTATGGGAAAATTTTTCTTCCCTTCTCCACCGGTTTGCATTCCTCATTTAGAATTTTTTTCTCCTAAGTCCGCAGGCTTGAGTTGGGGAAAATTTTCCTCCCCAAGCCCGCAGGCCCACTCTTGGGAAAATTTTCACCCCAAGTTCCATCGACCCATAACTTGAGAAATATGAGGAGTTAGAAGGACTTATTTATATCACTAGAAAGGTGAGGAAATTTCTATCTAATGAGAATGTTTTCAGGAAGTTTTAATCATATTAATTATGATAAAAATCTAGTTGAATCTTCTAGTGAGTTAAGGAGGGGGTAAGTAAGAATTTACTCTAATGATTTTAAATATGTCTTCTTTCCTCCCCATAATTAAACTTTACTCTTGTCTTGGATCTTTTGGAAGTAAATACCATGGGTATTTTATTGTTTTGGTCCTTTAACCCTAAAATTTTATAAGGGAATATTTAGTCAAAATATCAATGTAATCGGTGATTAAATTAATCCATAAGAAGATTTGAGCTTTATAATGTGGAATTAGTAATTGTTATAATGGGAAAAGTTATTAGTTGAATTAAATTGTCCTTCAAGCCTTGTGAACACCTTTTAAAGAAATATTTGTTTTTTCTAGCTAAACCTAGGTTGTTCTTGGTCTCGTGTGGGAGTTTTAGAGGGTGTTATAACTATGGTCTCATTATTAGCATTGTTTTATAACAAAAGGAGTTACGGAAGTATTTGTCTAACATCTTGAAGAAGTACATGATTGGAAGCATTATAAACTACACATGAACCACAAGTGATTTGTGTTCAAGGTAAGATCCCATGTTTCTACATTTCACGATTCCACATGTGAAATTTATTTTATTCTTAATGTCATAAAAGGGCATAACAAGGGATTACGGGACCAAGATTCTAGTTTCTAGGTTCTCTAAAGTCAACATATTTCAAATCAATTTCATTTGCAAGGAGCTACTTACCATTTTCTACCCACAAGCTAACCTCCTAATTATCGAGGTTTAGTTAAATTTCAATTTTCACTTAGGGCTCTATGCCCTATTATAGATCAGATTAAGGTGAAGTACAAGAAATTTTAGTTGTGAGGATTAATTATCTTTTAGGACAATAGTGTTTTGCAAACTAATGTGGCTAGAATGAGAGGGAGGGTACAACAAGTGTTAAATATTAACTTCATCAAATAATCCCAACTGCTAAAGGTTACTTTTAAGGGTAGTGGGTGATCTCTATCACCTAACATGTAAGTTAGACCTGAAGAGAACACATTCTCCTTACTACACACATGATAACCAATCCTGGAAGGGGACCACTTACTATAGATAATGTTTGATCAAGTCATTCTTAACTGACGGTTTCATGATGATGATGCTAAACATATAGGCTATGATAGTAACTCAACTAGGGATCTTATTTAGTTAAGATAGAAGGTGCCATCAAGCATACATGTTTAAGTTCATTCTAAGGTTTCAGTTTTCTATACAAAAAGAATAACACAAGAGGGTTAGTTATACACAAATTTTGTACTAGGGTTGACTAACTCACTTAGATTTCTTTATTGCATTTTCAAGGTAAAGAACACAACACACCAATTAATTAATTGACTATTGCACACTGGAAATGCACTACAAGATATTACATTCAAATTCATTTAACATACCCAACTTTTTCCATATGCAAATCTAAATCAAAATGGTACCTATGATTAAATGCACATTTCCCAAGGCATTCCTAAAACTAGCATCTCATACATACTACCAAATTTCAAATATAAAATTTTCTATTACTTTGCAATTACATTAAACATATATACATTTTCCAATAAAATATATAAATTACAATAATAAATAATGAATTTCACCACACCTTTTCACCTGTCTTACTTCCATCCTGCAAAACCATGTGAGCATGAAATCAACGATAAATCACTGACATGGCATCCACCTAGATCTAGCATAATTAACATTTTTTTAGTTTCCAATTTACATTATAATAATAATAATTTGCATTCTAAAGGAGAGGGTTAGAGACACATGTTTATTTCATTTCAATTCACTTCATTTCTTAACCCAAGAGAAAGAGAGATAGGGAGGAGAGAGAAACACTATTTTTCCAAAAGTCAAATTTTACATAACAAGCCACAAGATAGAGTTCCAAATAGTTATTTACAAGTGTCAACAATTTTCCATGGTGGTTGGGTGACCCGATGGGGTCCTTCAAATTTCTTTTTACTTTTTCCTACTAGATGTAAAAACATTCAATTTAGGCTGGAGGCTAAGAAACCACTTTCAATCGTTGTCTTTTGATGAGAAAACACACCATGGGTAAATTTCTATGTGTCCTCACATACACCAAGAATTCATAGGAACTGGTGTAATTCAGATTTGGTGAATAGTTTATAATTGGTGAATGGTTTTCTAGAGCCACCGATCGTAATTGCGCCTATTTGACCTAGTCGAACAACGTCTCAAGGCCTACAAAATTCCTTCACCAAACTATCTAGAAGAGTGTTTTTCCCCAAACTGAAGGTTATAGGCAATATTTTGGTAAAAATACTAGAGGTTTGTGAAGGTGGGTAGGGATTTTGTTTCTCAGGGTTCAAATGGTGGTTCAAAGCGAAAGGATTTTTTTTTTCAGTTTTGGAAACTTCCTAAAAGTGTGAAATGAAGCAACATGGCTCCAAGAGAGGTAGAAAAGAGAGTAACAATGGTCAAAAGAGGTTGAGTTAATGCTTGATGTGACTCTCTAAATAATAAGTAACACATATGACATTCAACATCCCTTACGGGGCTCATAGTGTTGTTTTACAAGTATGGGAAATGAGTCTTTCTAACTTTGTAAGGTAGACAAAAAAAGGTTGTTTTGAATAACTCATCGGTTCTCGCCAAAACCGATGGACACGAGTATCAATTTTTTTGACACCCTGGGTTTAGCAATGCATGAGGTTGTCATCATGAAAAATTGAGGGTCAAATAGAGAGTTGGTAGCAAAATCATGAGATGTTGTTTTATTGATTACACTAGCCATCTGGTTAAAATATCCAATTATTTGAGTATCTAATAGTTTAATATTTCTATTTTATTGCAAATGAATAACCAAATTATATGAAAATTATAAGAGATAAAGGTAAGGAGACCATGCCTAGAAGTAGATGGGTTGGTCTTAGATGTCTTTGCTCTTCTAGTCGACTATTCACGGAAACCTTAAAGTGCCTACGTGATTGACCTTCATTGAGTCATTATCTCTTAGTTTGGTTCAAAAGTGATACAAACATGCAAGTAGCCTCTTATTCAGACAACCTTTCCTTATCGCCCCAAATAGTGTTGAATATGCCTTTAGTAAATCTGTTGGTATATTTTCCAAGATCCTTCCAAAGTGATCTTGTTCTCGCCTCGAAGAAAATAATGCCATACATTGTTACTGCATTAGTCACCAACATATACAGGGATAACAAATCAAAAGTGTAAAGGAAATTTATCCTCTAGGCCATAGCATTAGCACTCATAACACTTTCATTGGTGTTGTCATTTGTAAAAAAACTTAATATTAAATTCTTCAACTTTTAATACCTAGAATTAGAGTCAATCAACACTCATAACACTTATAACTGAAGATTACTGGCCTGAAGTTTATGATTCCCTCTCTATTTCAAAAAATTGAGGCCATAAACATGATAATCAAGTAATTAAAACTGACACGAGTCCCTTGTGTAGTTCGTGACAACAAAAGGCAACCTTGAGGCCAAGTAACAACACAAATTCTAGCTAGGATAGAATTTGCAGGAGGAGAAGTAAGGATGTCTCCACAACCGCCATTGTCAACATGCCAACACCTAAAAATCTTGCTTGTGTACGTTCATGTCCACAAAACCACATTTTTAAAGACATTTTGTCAAATAGTTCATTCACATGTCTATGCTTCCACATTTACGTACATGTCAGTTAAGAATTTGCAACTACAACATCTAACAACATTCTAACAAGAAAAATGATTTGTTACAAAATTCACTGCAATCCATACAATCCTAGCCACAAAGGTACCGAAATGGATTCCACTCCTCCCAAAGCACAAAAATAGTTCTCCTTTCGGTGAATGATTATAACCCCATTTGCCAAAATAAAAGGGATTGTGAATGTTATTATTACCAGCTAGATGTGCTATAAGCATTACTTCATTACTTACAACACGTGAAGTAGCAACTTCTTCCAAATGCTTCCATGACATTTCACTTTTTCTAGCACTCCTTTTTCTTTTACCTCCTCCTCATTAAATTTACCCTGTAATTATTTAAGGAGCTCTTCATCTATCTCCAGGAAATTTTCCTCACATTGGAAGCTAGATTGAGGACAATGAGATTCCAATGATTCTTGGTGTTCCTTTCCAGGGAGGAAAAAAAAGAGGCAGAATGACGTGCTTGTTTTTGTGCAATCAAACTTACAATATGATCATTTTTCCAAAAAAAAAAGCCCATTCAACCTTTTTTGTTTGATGGCATAGAAAAAAAAGTTCCAAATGTAGAGAATATAATAGCGGGAAATAAGATTGGTGGAAGATAAAAAGAAAACTAAGTGTTGAGGGTGCGTATGCAGTGGGATTGAGTGGAGAGAATGTACAAGTGATACAACCTCAAATAAATGATTGCCATCAATAGAAAACACCCCATAAATAATTGTAACTAAAACATCCAAAGAAAACATACCCCCATCACATTTGGTACATGTCTGCAACTATCCATTATTACAAAAATTTACATCGTTGACTAGTTTTCAGCATGGTTAATGTGTATGGACCTCAATAAAGAGCTTGTATTATATTGGAAGTAAAATGCATGTCAGAAGTATGCTGAGGATGCCCATGCCATTGTCAGGGAGACCACGTGCCCCCACATGGGATTCATAATTTCCTCCAACTACTCCCAATTAACTCCTTCCAACATTTTTCATTTTTTTAATTTGATTCCATTTTATTACTATTTAATGGTGGCATTACAAAGTACATGAGTTTATAATGAATTGTGTTTCTAGGGAAAAAGATTCTATAACACCTATATGACTTAATAGGAGTAATATTTAGACCTTCTCATCATTTTAGTTGTAAAATACTTCATGATTACAAAAAAATGATGGAATTTCGCATCCTATTCCATTTTTCACTTTGGTAGAATAACCTCATTGAGATTTTATTGTATTATCATTATCTCCATTACAAAAGGGTGAGGCCCTCTAAAATCCCCAACCTTTAGTACTACTAATAAATAAAATATCACGAGTGAATTGTATATTTGAAATAAAATTGTTACACACACACAAATATATATTAAAAATATTTGAAGAAACATAGAATAGACTTTCATATATTTTATTGGTAGTGCATAAAATAATACTCTAATATTTTTGAAGGAAATTTTGAAAAAATTACCTCACCTAAAATTTGGTTGGGTACAATAGTAAGTCTTGAGGCTTACCACCCAGTTCCTAGGTTTGATTCAAAACTTGAATCCATATATGAAACCTCCAATATATTATATATAATTGTTTCATATACAATAAAAAATAATTGATTGAAGGATAGGCTGGCCATAAAATTTAACAATTGATTGAATGAATGTTTTTTCTTCTCTATTCACCTTCTATGTACCCATAATATTTCTTATTTCTAACATTTTCTTTAGACACCGGTTTTCGACACATTGTCCCTCACCCTTCATCCGTTACTCTTTTACAATAATTTCACACAATCCCCCCTCTCATATTATTTCTAAACACTTATATTCCCCATTATTCCTCCTAACCCTTGATTACTTCTCATTCCAAACCTAGTATTTTTAACCCCTTCACATCTGCCTAAGTACCCATTCATTTTAATCACCCCAAACCATATTATTATTTACTATTTATTTATTTCCATCCCCTTTCAATTCCTTAAATATATCACCTACAACCCCATTTAAACACCTTTAATTTTATCACCTACCTCCCCTAGATTTCTCCCCACGTAGTCCTATAGCCATAAAATAACCCGCCATTCCCAATTTAGTTGTCATGATACCCCAATTTTAGAACTCAATTCTTAGTCTATAACTACCCCATTTTACACACAACAAATAAAACAATAAAAATACCACAATTAATATTTTTTGACTTACATTGCTCACTACACAACACCACAAGGGCTCCAAGTAGAGAAACTCAACAACACATAAGACACTTAATTAAATAAGAATCCATTCATATAATATAATAAGATAGGGTACCCATCAATGTCATAAGTAATGACATAAACTAGGGAAATTACCCAATTATAGTAAGAAATGTCGGGTAGGCATACTCCACGACATGGCCTTTTTATGGGTTACATTTTCATTAAGTTTAGGTTTCCATTGTATGACCTTATTGTTTTCAAGAGAATTAAACACTTAAGGTTTAAAATTTCCTACTTTACAATCTTCAATTACTTTACTTTGTAGGGCAATAGTCTTTAAAGGAGAATGCACAATTAAATTTATTTATTGAATCCCATTAATTATACATAGACCATTTGTTAATTAAAGTCAATTTTAAGCAACTATGAATCTCCCAATAACTTATTCTTACGTTAAAGGTTTGTTTCTCAAAATATGTTTAGTTGATGTTTAATTTTACCCTCATTATGCAAGGGAACCAACTGAAGTTGTCGAGGGAAAAATATTACGATTCAAAGGAGGTGAAGGTTCAAGTTTCCCTTCCCTATAAACTTCCTTCCATTAGAAGTATGTTTGTTCTCATAATATGGTTTTTTTAGTTCCAAATTTAGTTTGAGTCAATTTAGCATTTACACGTCATAATTTTTATTTTTATTTTATTTTTAGTGGACTCTATATTGGCTCAAATGCCTAGTCCCACCAAGAACAATTTGTATCCATTATTAACAAAAATAAATCAATGCTTAAATCAACCATAAGGACTTGTTGATGCGTAATCACAACACCCCTAAATGGCTGCAATCGATGGGTTGAAACTCTCAGTGTGATTGCATAACATGGAGCTTTTCCCAAAGTGTGGGAATTTGCAATCGGGAAAGATATTAAGATGAAGGTTGGTTCCTATTCCTATATTTAGATGCACACGGTCAAATTATGGAGGATATACCCAAACATATACTCTAACTTTTAAGGAGACAAGGTTAAGAAGATGCAAGAAAATAAACCTAAACTAACAAGAGGTGATGCACAAAAGGAATGTTGAACACTTACTTTGCCATTAAACACAAACCATTAAAATGTAATACAACCACCATACACATATAACCAATATTACAATGAGATATCAGAGAGATGTAATAAACACGAGAGAGGGTTGAAAATCATCCACAGACATGTATTATTACTCCATGAATTTGATACAATACACTATAATGGGAAAGATGAAATATTTGCATTACAATTTTGATGGGAGGTTTGAACTCCACAAGATCACTTAGAGATAGAGAAGAAGGGAGGGTGCAAATCCAAAATGTTTAACCTTTAGAAAAATGCCCCTCATTACAATATATAGGAAGAATATGAGAGAAGGGGAGATAAGAATTCAAATTATTTATTCAACCACCCAAAAATGCATTGAATTCACCTTCCACAATGATGGGTTCCACTGTAAAACCCATGCCTCCATGTATTATGCCTTGTTGGAGAAGAAAGGAACCCATACCTTCATTATTGTGGTAGGTGAGAAACCTAGGACACCCTCTAAAATGGTGAACTGTATTTTCATTTTGAAGAACTTAGTCTCACTAATTTTAATATTTCTAAGAGATTTTTATAGTTGAGTAGAAGACGCCGAAGAGATTTCCAAAAAGTCCTTTCTTGTGTAAATCGAGATCCCAGTCAAAATTTATGGCCATCTTAAGGTCAGGGTGTCATTCTATAAAAATGGCGGGCTGGTGATCTTCCTTTTTGGAGTCCAAAATGCATGCAACCTCGAAATCTTGAAATTCATACTTTAGACATTTTCATTTTGGAGATTAAAACACTATTCATCCGCCAACTTTTCTTGAGAGTTCCAAAACTGAAAGTTTGAAATTTTGGAATTTTGAAATTTGGGATTTCAGATATTTCCATGTTTTTTTTATGTTTAGGGCTCCAAACTTCTAAAACTATGAACCCCAAAAACTCAAAAATTCAAAACCTAAAAGTCTAAAATTTTAGACTTTTGGAGTTTGGAACTTTGACTCTCGAGATCTCTTAAACTCTAAAACCGAAAGTTTGAAATTTTAGACTTTCAGACTTTGGGATTTTAGAGAATTTTGCTCACTTTTCCTATTTTTCTTGGTGAAAACTCTGAAATTCTAAAACCTGAAATTCTGACATTTTGGACTTTTGGACTTTGGGATTTCAGAGATTTTTTCCTTAACTTACCTCCAAAAACCTCGACTCCAAAGTCTAAATTTTGGACTTGAAACTTCTTGATCCTCCAAAATCTCTACAACTTGCTTGGGCTTGCTTCAACCTTTTAGACCAACCTCAAAATACAAGCTCCCGTGACTGAATCAACCACATTTTTACATCATGCAAGGTCTTGTTCATCCAATTTCTCTTAGGAGAAAATTGGACAAAGATTTCAAGTGAAATTTTGTTCCTAAACCATTATCACATATACTCTTGTTTTTCATCTTGTTTACATTATTTCTTAGGTCTTTTATTCATGTCACTTTATAACAAAAGGAGTTACAAAAGTACTTGAATAACATCTTAAAGAATTACTTGATTGTAAGAATTATGACTACACATGAACCACAAGTGATTTTTTTCAAGGTAAGATCCCATGTTTCCACATTTTATGATTCCACATGTGAAATTTATTTTATTCTTAATGTCATAAAAGGGCATAACAAGGGATTACGGGACCAAGTTTTCAGTTTCCTTGTTTCTCTTAAGTCAACATCTTTTAAATCAATTTCGTTTAGAAGGAGTTACTTACAATTTTCTACCCACAAGTTAACCTCCTAATCAACTAAGGTTTAGTTTAATTCAATTTGCACTCAAGGATCTACGCCATATTATAGATTAGATTAAGGCATGAATAGATATTTACCCTATAAATCCTCCATAAAATACCAAGGTGTTATATTGTCACTAGCCAAGGTAACACATTTAGTTGTGAGGAACTAAAGAGATCATTAACAAGAGTTTAAGTCATAGAACAACTATTTCACTAGCTCCATTTGTGTCATCTGGATCCCACAAGGAATTCATTCAATGATGAAGTTAATTTCTAGATCTAACTTTGTAAGACTTGGTAGTCCACTAGGATACTAAGGAAGTGTTAGTTCTACATACTCCATATATGGTAAGGTTACACCACATAGTCATTGCTTCGAACAATGACTCTTAAGGTGACTTCCAAGGTGGTCTTTGCCACTCAACACGGTGTCGGACCTGAAGAGAACACATTCTCCTTACCACACGCATGGTTACCAATCCTAGAAGGGAACCACATACTCTGGATAAAGATTTACCATGTCATTCCTAATTGATGGGTTCACGAAAATGTCACTAAACATATGGCTATGGTGATAACTCAAACTAGGGATCTTATTTACTTAAGCCAAAAGGTGTCATCAAGTGTAGAGATTTAAGTTCATTCTAAGGTTTTGGTTCCTTCTATGTTAAGAAAGATCATGTAAGAAGGGTAGATATGCACAAGTTTTAAACTAAGGTTGATTATTATAATTAGGTTTCTTTTCTATATTTGCTAGTTAAATAACACAACACTTTGGAGATTTCATCATAAATTTCACAATGAGAATGCACTATAAGATATTAAATTCGATTTCATTTAACATACATATCCAAAAAATTCCATACGTAAATCTAAATCAAAATGGAACCTATGATTAAATGCACATTTCCCAAGGCATTCCTAAAACTAACATCTCATACCTATTACCAAATTTCAAATATAAATTTCTATAACATGGAAATACATTATACATATAATTTTTTTCCAATAACATATATAAATTATAATAATAAACAATGAAGTACACCATGCATTTTCGACATTTCACTTCCATCTTAAAAAACCGTGTGAGCATGAAATCAAGAATAAATTGATTACATGGCATCCACCCTAATCTAGCATAATTAATGTTTTTAGTTTCCCATTTACATAATAATAATAATAATAATTTTCAATTGAAAGGAGACGAGTTAGAGAGATGTAATGCCCACATTTTACACACACAAATACAACAATAATAATACCAAGATATTTTTATTTATTATTTATTTTTACTTACATTGCTCACTACACAACACCACAAGGCTCTAAGAAGAGAAACTCAACAATGCATAAGACACTTACAAAATTCATTGACTCACATAGACACATGCCAACACCATATAAATGTCGATGCCACACTTTCCCTAATGAACGAATGCTAGCAATGACCCAACCACAAGAAAAGGGACCCAAGGATTGGCAAGCCCACACACATCATTACCATGATTACATCTTAGTTATGATTAACATTCCAAGAACATTACTATGCAAGGATAATTTTTTCATTTTTCCACCTATAGGTTCTTAAATTAATTTCACATTCAACTTACAGTTCGACCATTTAGATTAGCTCTTTATCCCTTACAATGATCTCCAAACTTACATTATTATTTTTCATCTTTCAAATTGCATACAAAGTTCCTAATTTGCTCATTCTTATGTTAAGCTTATGTTTCTCAAACATTTATTCAATGTTTAAATTTTACCCTTACTACAATAGTGAATCTGAAGTGATGTCAAGACATAAATCTTAGGATTTGAGGCAGATTTAGATTCAAGATACCTTTTCCCAAAACATTTTTCGATCACGATATCCTTATTTCCCATCGTAGTTAAGATATAAAAAATTTTATTTAGTATCCATTCAACATTTCCACATCAAGAAATTATATATATATTGTTTTCTCAAAGTTAGATCACACCAAGGCAATTCATATTCTTTTTAACACAAGTAAATGTCTAATTGAGTTACAAGGACTCCAAGAGTGACATTATTCCTAACCTTAAATCTTGTTTTACTCTAACATTGCACTATGGTCTCATTATTGGCATCACTTTGTAACAAAAGAGTTACGAAAGTACTTGTCTAATATATTAAATAAGTACATGATTGGAAGCATTAGAACCATACACAAACCACAAGTGATTTGTTTTCAAAGTGAGATTTTTTTCAAAGTGAGATCTAATGTTTCCATAAAAAGGAATTACGGAACCAATTTTTCATTTTCTGATTTCTCTTAAGTTAACATCTTTCAAATCAATTTCGATTTGCAAAGAGTTACTTACAATTTTCTACCCACCAGTTAACCTCCAAAACAACTATGGTTTAGTTTAATTTTGATTTACACTCAGGGATCTACGCCCTATAACAGATCAGATTAAGGTGAAAAAAAATATTTACCCAATAAATCCTTTGTAAAGGACCCATGTGCTATACTTTCACTAGCCAAGATAACACATTTAGCTGAGAGGATCTAAAGAGGTCATTAACAAGAATTTAAGTAATTTTAGCACCCACATTTTTTCCATAAGAATCCCAGAAACTTTGACAAATAGGAAAAATTATGGAATATTTTTTTGAAAGGTTACAATGCCTTAGCTAGGATTTTAATTAAATCCCGATTATAAAAAAATTTAAACAATTACGAGACATCGAAAAACAATTTTCGACTAATTAAGATTTCCCCAATAT
>CM031238.1:730146528-730254028 GCA_018340775.1 Taxus wallichiana var. yunnanensis
GCCCAAATCCGAGTTTCCCAAGTAGGGTGGAGTGTACAACACTCAAAATCACATACACTCAACTAATAAACACAAGAACCAAAGACCCAACCACTCTAATAAATGAATCCTTTTGTCACATCCAAAATTAGCTTATTAATATGATTAGCTCACTTAATTAAGACACATAAACCAATTAATGATAAAAGGGAATTACATCACAAATTAAATCACATACACCAAAATTAAATAAAAGAAAGGAAAAGAACTACACACAAAACCCTTGGTCACAATTGGGGTCATCTCCCCCATGGGAACCCCCTAACAAAAATAACAAGACAACAACATTACACAAGTTTCCATGGTGACCAGTTGCCAATACCCCACATTCCTTTGTTGTTGGTCTCCTATCCCCCATAGTTTATTGTGATATAATTACCTGCAAAATCACACAATACCTCTCTGGCCTCATGGCCATATTAGCGATATTGAACTAATAAAAATGCTTATATCTACATATCAATTTCAACATCAAATATCATAACTACTATTGCTAAGACCAAGTAATTCAACAATTACTCTCAATTTTCAACATTTTGATTCCACTAATACATCAGTTTGCAATTAAGATCATAAACCAACTGAATCATCTAATTTAAGCAATACTTTCACTCATTCACCATTTTTCCCATTCTTCAATATCAAAGAAATCACAAAATAACTTTGAACATCATAATAAAATCAATACGAAGAAAATTCAAAATATCAATATATATCTAAGTTAAAAACACATCATTGTCTTACCTACCGAGTGTCTATCAATAGTTAATCCATTCAGTTACAGTAATGTCTATCCTTTGATTCCCATATCAAAATAAGTTAATGTTATTCATCTATTAATATTTGCAGGTACAATGTGCAATAATGTCTATGTGTTCAGTCATAGAGATAAATACAACAAAATGATATCGAAGAGTAATGGTATCACAATAAATTTATAACAAGGAAACCATTCTAGCTAATTGTCTTATCCTTAATTTCCCATCAAGTTTGCAATACAACCATAAAGTCAACTGATAACAAAAACACAATAGTAATCATGATGTCCGGACATTTTATTTTTGTGCTAACTAGAATACAACATCAAGGTTTGAGATTATAATCAATTCGAAATTGATAACACGGTTCAAACAGAGTAGAAGAGGAGTGGGCATTATAGTAATAGTACAACTATTTCACTATCTCCATTGTGTAATGCCCGTTGGGCATCAACTTCTGTATCTACATCCTTTCCTTGTTGCTTTTTGTCAAATGTTTATTTGAGCTCCCCTTTTGATCGTTAGGTGACTACGATCTTATTGCAGAGTTTTTTTGTATCTTTTCTTCCCTTCTTTCATCCCTTCTCTCCATCCCATTTTTCGTAATTAAGTTTTTTTTTGCGAGGGTCTTTTATAACTTTCTTATGGTGAGATAATCATGCTTACGATAAGTGGAATGCTTAATGACTTGGTATGTGTGGAAGGGGAGAAAATTTGGTGGTGGTACCAATTTGGGGTGAGACTATTTATTAATTTTGATAGGAATGCTAATTAATGAAAAAAAAATGAATTTAATTTCCAATTCCCTCATTCTTAGCAGAGAATTAGTTTGTTGTATGTGGCCTTTCCTCAATTTTTTTTATTTCATGTTGGGCGCTAATTTGACTATCCTTCTGCTTAAATTATGGTTTTAAATTAATAAGGATGGGTGGAGTTGGTGGCTTCCTACCATTCCTTGAATGTTATTGATGAAGACACACACATTGGTTATCTTCTACGAATGAATCCTAAATGAATGTTGTCGCATGGATTGTTTTGCTTTAGATTAATGCAGACTAGTTATTTGTTTAAGAAGGGGCGTTGAAACTTGCTAGAAATGCATTTGGTTGGTTCAAAGCCTCCTTCCCTGCTACTTACTTCTTGTCTTGGAAAAAAAAATGTGGTATGCAAAAATGTTTTATGAGAAAAGTGTGGGCACCTAAAAACTTGCTCTCTGTGGAATTTCACTTGATGTTTCTCTTGCAGGCTTGTGAGGTGAGTAAGCATCATGTGGAAGCGTAAAAATAGGCATGATAAACACTAACCATCTAATTTTTATGCTAGTCTTAACCATATCGGGAAATGAAATGATTTTAATTGTTGAAATGGTAGTTTTCTTGGAGTGTTATGGTTGTTTTTGCAGTTGATTTACCCTATAGGCTATTATTCTAGTTTTTCCCTTAATTTATCTAGTTCTAAAAAAATTATTTGCAAAATATGGGCTTCGTATGGAATTGTACATGGTTTTTTTTTATTCTTTCTGCTGTTGTGTACCATTGGTTTCTTTGTCTCCTTTGGTGTTGAAGGAAGATATAGGATTTAAGTTTTGTTTCCTTGCAAAATAGTGATCTGGGTCCCTGTTTTGACAAGTATAACCTTGGCTTGAATAGAGTGTGCCTTATTGTTGGATTAATGCTATTATTTGACTAAGGAAAATAATCCTCTCCAGGGTCTATGCTTCATTATTACAATTACCCATTTAAAATCATGGCTTCTATGTTGTTTATATCTCGACTCCTGATTCGAACCTGGTTTATTTAGCTGATTGGTAGTGTGATGATGTATATTACCATGTAATGGTATGCATATGGTTTTGTAAATGAAATGAGCACTGGTTTTTTTTATACTTAAATTCAAGTGTTTATTATTTATGAAAATGAATGGGATGCGTGTAGGGTTACTCTTTTAGCATATTTCTATCTAATCGTTATAGGTATAGCCTGGCTTGGTAAACTGTTGATTTTCCTCCTGGGTATCTTGAGATGTTTTATTATTTCAAATAATTTTTAAGAATAAGAAACTGTGGCATATACTTCTGTGCCTCATTTCATAAATCTTGATCATAGAGTGATTGTTGTGATTATCATTTGGTTGAATCGATTTCATTGTTGTTGAACCCTTACCTTGCATGCCGATGTATAACCCCCAGTATCGTTTCTTCCCTTCTCTTGGTGCTACAATTGATTTTCAATGTTGCTTGTTTTAATGCTTGTTGGAGTTTGAGCTTATGATTACTATAACCATTCTTGTTTACCTTGTTTCCGAAGGGGAAGAGTTTCATTTTTTTTGTTTTATATAAAGAATGGTATTTCGGTGGGATTAGGTATTTGAATAAAGTAAGGTATTTGACTAAATTTAAGGAAACTTAGAATATTTGGTTATCTATTGAAGGAGACATGACTAAGTGTAATTCATATAACATCTATATACTAGTTCCTTTAGACAGGTTTACTTAGAATCTATTGATATTTGGTTAATGGTAATTAAATTGATTTGACTGTAATTTTAAATGTTAGCAAGAGAAAATTTAACTGAGGTATTGATCTTACGGGAAATAATAAAAAATTATACGAGAAGGTATTAGAAAACCCTTTTTTGTTTGCGATATTTTGTTATTATCATGCTATTTTAGTTGTTATTACTGTCATTTTAGACTTCTCAAAGAATTGTGTATTGAGTTGACTCATCGTATAAAAAAAGGGATACATTCTTGGTAAAGTAGTAGTTGAAACTTCATGTCCAATGTGCTTGATAGATCATTAATGAGATTTCTACTTAACCCGTGTTCTAGAGATAAGGGCACAACATTTTCTTTTGGAAGATCTATTACTTTCTTCCGTGATGTGATGAAGTCGTAGATAACTTTGTGGTGTTAGTCGAACTTTAGTTGGGTTGTAGTTGGTTCATATGGAACCACATTGTCCAATATTAGTACCATTGATGAGTTGTATTGAACTTAGTGGAACTTTATTGAAGATAAACTTGGTAAGATTACAGCATTGGATTAAATTTGATTGTTTGACTAACTGAATATTGGATACTTCTTTTATCATACATGATGACATTTCTTGCATGACATGGTAAGATAATCAAATGTTATCTGAAATTTCACTTTTAGAACATACTTTGTATGCTAATTTACAAACAACATAGTATCGGAATGTTGTGAATTTATTTTCGAAAGTAGTAAATAGTGGTTAAATAAATGATGTTGAAGTTATAACTTTAAACCTATTAGATCTCATGACTTATTTAAGGAGATGTTGATTGATGTTTGAGTATTGGATTTCAATCATATAATCTATATGATTACATGATTGAAATCCCAATACACTCTTCACTTTGTTTCGAACTCATTGGGTCATTGATCCCTACTAGAATGATGGTTAGACTTTTTGTTGTTTTAGAAACAATGTTCATAACATATTCTTATGGCTTCTTTCTTAATTTGAAATAGTAAATCTTCTAGCATGATTAAAGAAGTTGTTAGTGGTTTAGAGTTTAGCACTATTCCATTAAATAGAAGGTTCATTTTATGGTATTGTTAATGGTAGCATACTATTTCATTATGTAGTATTTATCATGCTCAGTTCTCATGGAACTAACTTAGGCTATAAATGTGTAGATGGCCTTCATGAGTAGAAAAAGGGAGAGTTACATTGGGTTTCTATTGAATTTAGTTTTTCGTGTGTTCTTAAATATGTGGAAATAATCTAAAATGGTGTTTGTTTGGAAAGTTAGAAAGGCAAAAATTGTACTTAAGTGGAGTAATGTTGTCGTAAGTGATTGAAAACAAAATTTGTGAATAATATTGTGAATGATATAATCAAATCACAACATTATTACGAGCATCTTATTGTATGATTGCAATGTTGAAAGATAGTTTATCCTCGATATGACCAATATTGTTTTACCTATTTAATCCCGAGTCAAAATACAATAGAATTTTTAGCCATCTTTGGATTGTGTGTCATCTTTGATAGGAAATTATGTATCTATGTCTAGTTATCAAAAGGATAATGGTAAGAAAACTGAGTTATAACCTTGAGTTAGTAAACCCTTCTAGATTGTGACAATAACGTAATACTAGGTATCATTGAGTGGTTTTATAATCCATACAAAGGTTATACTGAAAAGAAAATAATATGATGTTGTTAACTTATAGACGAAGCAAAGAGTCTTTAAATGGAATAAAAGGAAACTATCTTCTTGTGTTAAAAAGGATGTACCTTATTACTCTTAATCTATACTAATAAATTATTCTTAGTGTTGATGGGATGTAAAATGATATTAAAATGTAAACCAATGTTTAGTAATTTATGAGGTTACAAGGTTATGTTAAACGGGGATAAATGATCAAGAAACCATTAAAGCCAACTTATCTGTTATAAAACCTGATTTGTAACCTTTTTTATGAATTTAATCAAGAGATGACTAGTTGATGCACTTGCTTAATCCTTATTATTTTATAAGTCTCAAAAAACTTATGGTTAATGTCTTGTGAGATCATGAAGATGAATGCATATTTACCTTCATACCCCTAACCCTTGTGAAGGTGCATTGTAACCCTTTCTTGATTAATTTAACCATTATGATCCCTGCCCAAAGGAATTTTTTATTCCGAACATAATGGCATTTCACCTTAGTTTGATCTTACACTCACCTCCTCGTGCAACGGAGGTATGAGATAAGATATTGTAGCTTGTGTGTGGGTAAATGACCTTGTGTGTAATATTTTTCCTCTTAATAAATGAACAAATCAAACAAGTAAATAATGTAACTTCAATGAATCTTTTAAATGGGACTTACCGTAAGAATACATTAACAGATTAGAGGAATCCTAGCAAGAGGAAACATGATTTCTTGATTCATATAACATGAATCTTCTAGTACGTAAGTTAAGAATTAAAGAGATTTTTAGTAAATAAGAAACCTTAAAAATACTTTCACCATGGGATGCCCCTAACTATAAGTTTGTTCTGTGGTTGGACTAGTATGTGATGTCGTGTCGAAAAGAGAAAATTTATTTGTTCATGTTGGGTGTATATGTTTCCTTGTTTCCTATGTGATCAACATTGTGTCAAGCTCATTGAGAGTTGGTCATAGCCCCTTATGGTCACCTATGTTGACGTGTAAATTCTAAGCAATAAAAAAGTTTTTTGAGTTCTTTAGTGTTGTATTTGTGTGTTTTTAAGTGGGCATTACACATTGTGTCATCTGGATCCCACAAGCAAATCATTCAATGAAGAAATTTAATTCTAAATCTAACTTTGGAAGACAAGGTAGTCCACTAGGATACTAAGGAAGTGCTAGTTCTACTTACTCCAGATAAATTTTGACCATGTCACTCCTATCTGTCGGGTTTATGACGATGTCACTAAACATACCGACTAAGACGATAAACCCATTCTTGGGCTCTTATTTACCTAAAATAGGAGGTGTCATCAAGTGCAAGGTTCATTCGAAGGTCTCAGTTTTCTATGCTAAGGGATTAACACATGAAGGTTAGTTATGCACGAATTTGAACTAGGGTTGACTATTTCATTTGGATTTCTTTATTACATTTTCAAGGTAAGGAAAACATGACACCCCAATTAATTAATCATCTATTGTTCACTGGAAATACACTACAAGATATTAAATTCAAATTCATTTAACACACATATATATATATATATATAAACCTTTTTACCATATGTAAATATGAATTAAAATTGCACCTATGATTAAATGCACATTTCCCAAGGTATACCTAAAACTAACATCTCATACATATTACCAAATTTCAAATATAAAATTTTCTGTAACATGGCAATACATTATACATATATACATTCTATAATGACCTATATAAATTATAATAATAAACAATGAATTACACCACGCCTTTTCTCCATCTTTCTTGCATCCTGCAAAACCATGTGAGCATGAAATCAGCGATAAATCACTGGCATGACATCCACCTAGATCTAACATAATTAATGTTTTCAGTTTTCCATTTACATAA
Organism: Taxus wallichiana var. yunnanensis; assembly: GCA_018340775.1. Taxonomy (NCBI): domain Eukaryota; kingdom Viridiplantae; phylum Streptophyta; class Pinopsida; order Cupressales; family Taxaceae; genus Taxus; species Taxus wallichiana. The sequence continues at coordinate 730,153,372 of CM031238.1, forward strand.
TATTAATAATTTTCCTTAAAAAAGGGGGTTAGAGACACATATTTATTTCATTTCATTTCACCTTATTTTATATCCAAGGAGAGAGAAAGAGATATGGAAGAGAGAGAGAAACATTATTTTTCCAAAATTTCAATTTCACACAATAAGTCACATGATATATTTTAAAATAGTTATTTACAAGTGTCAACAAGTTTCCACGATGGTTGGTTACCCATTGGAGGTCCTACAACTTTCTTTGTATGTTTTCTAGCTAGTTGTAAAAACATTCAATTAAGGCTCAAAGGCTAAGAAACCACTTTCAAATATTGTCTTCTAAAGAGAAAACATATCACATAAGTTTCTACATGCCCTCCTATACACCAAGAATACACAAAAACTGATGAAATTTAGAACTAGAAAATAGTTTATGATTGGTGGCCATTTTTCTAAGGTCATTGGTCATAATTGGCCTGGTTAGAAATGATCAAAATTTAGCTCGAGGGCTCATAACCACCTCCAAAACTAACATTTGATGAATGAACGTGAAATGAGAAATTTCCTACAAGTTCCCCTATATATGGATAATTTTTCAGATTTGGTGGAACAAAGAACTGGAAGACGGGTTTCAAATGGCGAAGGGTATGTTGGAGCCACCGGTCATAATTGGTTTAGTGTGACCTAGTCAAAATAGTGATTAAAGGCCTACAAAATGCCTTTGCCAAACTAACTAGGAATATGATTTTCCCAAACTGAAGGTTCAGGAAATAGTCTAGTAAAAATACTAGAGGTTTGCGAAGGCGGACAAGCATTTCATTGTTTAGGGACCAAACGGTGGGTCAAAACAAAAGCCAACTTTTCATTTTTAAGAGCTACTTAAAAGTACAAAATAGAGTAATAGGGCTCCTAGAGAAATGGTGAAGAGAGCACAAACAATCGATTGGGGTCAATCTAAAGTTTGATGTGACTCTCCCCATAACAAGGAGCACATACGACACTTGACACCTCTTTTCTAGGGTTTCGAAGTTGGTTTTGTGAGTTTCTGAAAATTGTGTTTTTCTAACTTTGCGAGGTAGGAAAAAATGGTTGTTTTATTGATGACATCAGCTAACTCTCACCAATACCGAGTGGACATGAGTGCCCAATTATGACACTTTGGGTTAACAACATATGAGGTTATGGGAGCCATCTCAGTTGATGGTTGAGGTGCAACTTGGTTACACAAATCAGAAGGTGGTTTTGTTGTTTTAAACTATCTAGCTTGGTTAAATATCCAAATGTATAATTATCCACAGGTTTACTATTTAAGTTATATTGCAAATTAGAGAACCAAAATACAAAAATTATAAAATATTTTGGTAAGGAAACCATGCCGAGAATGATGAATGAAGCGGGGTATGAGGGGCTCTGGGTGGTTTATACTCGCTATCCGTTGAGCCCACCACTCGACCACATGCCTACAATTTCAACTCTCTATTATGTTTGTGGATTCTTGCACCCAATACTAAAGCTCCCAGGAATTTGTAACTACAATATCTGATAAAAATCTTATTCCATTTGTTTTGATGGGTTCATACCAATTCCAAGGCCCTCATTTTGGCACAACCAGAGGGGAACATTGGCAAAAGATGTGGGGATCTTGCTTTAAATATGCTAGTTGCATTTTCTTGAAAGTTTCTAAAGCCTTTTCAACAAACCCATTTCATGCATATCCTATAGTCAAAGTTGTCTACAAAACCACATTGTTTTTAAGACAATCTATTAAACAGTTCATGTGCATGTCAAATGCCTTCTCCTCCTTTTCACCTATTGTTGCTGAGATCATATCGATGGTGGCCATGAAAATAGAGAAAGCCCACAAAATATAATCCAAAAATTAAAAAGCTAATATGCTAAATAGATAATGAAGTTATAATAGATGTGGTTTTGTCAAAGCTTTCCCCTGTTATGCCCTGACTTGAAAATAGATTAGATAGAATATTGATGCTAACAACACACAGATCTATGCTTTCCCATCTCTCTCAAAGATAAGACACATCGTACCCTCCAATGCAGTCCTCAAACATTTTGATCAGTCATGTGCCTTCCCCATCTTCCCAGCTTTTTTTGGATTTTTGAAAACCCCATTTGATTGAAATCCCTTACATTCTATAGTGCGCACCCATAACAATTTCAACCATAGTATCTAAAAAAAAACCCTTTTTAATTTCTAGATAGATGTCCATTTCCTTATGCAAGGATCCCATTATGCATTGGCAGGAGGATGTAGGATAAAGGTTGTGGAATTTTCTTTACTCCTATCTATGGCGTTGAAGTCTCCAAGGCTGCTTTAACCAAGCCATTTTGTGCTCATATAGTAATCATTTCCATCCATGAAGCCACATCTCTCTGGAAACTCGCCAAATAGTTCACATGCCACGTATATGCTCCCACGTTTCACATCCATGGCTACCAGGTCATTTACAACTACAACATCTAAAAAAATTCCTCTATCTTCTCCTTATTTTCTACATACAACAACATAACAACAAGTAGGAAATGGTTTTCCTCTCAGAGACAGGGCATGCCTTAGATGCAGAGGATGGTCAATAGAGGGTTTCATGTAGAGGAAGAGTGTAAGAGACAAATCTTGCAGAGATGTAAGCGGGATAGCAGAAAGGGAACTTTTAATGTCATAATCAATACAACAACTACTCGATGCACCATGCAACCCACACCCACTCCTCCTACCACCACTAACTGCATCCATCCACCAACTCACCTTTAATTTCTGCATTTTCCCAAATAAAAAAATTTATGTTTATTTATTTTTTTTAATTTATAAAAATATATTTAACTTATTACACTTTTAAATTATAACAAGAAGTAAATTATGACATTATAAGATAAATATTTATTTCATTTCAGTTCACTTCATTTCTTAACCAAGGAGAGAGAAAGAAATAGGGAAGAGAGAGAAACACTATTTCAAAAAAAGTTTAATTTCACATAACAAGTCACATGATAGAGTCTCAAGCGCTTACTTACAAGTGTCAAAAGGTTTCAAAAGTGGTTTGGAAAACCGACATGGGTCCTACAAATTTCTTTTATGTTATGATGCTAGTTGCGAAAATATTCAATTTAGGCTCAGAGGTGAAGAAACTACTTTCAAATGTTGTCTTCTAATGAAAACACACCATGGTTAAAAATATACTTGTCTCCTATACACCAATAATTCACAAGAATCGGCGTAATTTAGAACGTGCAAACAATTTACGATTGGTGGCTAGTTTTCCAAGGCCATCAGTCATAATTGGCCTAGTTGCAAATAATCAAAAGCTAGCTCGAGGGCTCATAAAACCACATCCAAAACTAGTGTTTGATTGTGAATGCAATGAGAAATTTCCTACAAGTTCTCTTATATATGGATAATTCATTAGTGTTGACGAGACTCAAAACTGGAAAATGGGTTTCAAACGATGACGGATTTTCCGAGCCACCGGTCGTAATTGGTCCAGTTTGACCTAGTCAAACTACGACCAAAGGCCTACAAAATGCCTTTTCCAAACTATCAAGAAGAGTTCTTTTCCCAAAACTGAAGGTTCTAGAAAATTTTCTATTAAAAATACTAGATGTTTGTGAAGACGGATAAGCATTTTGTTGTTTAGTGACCAAACGGTGAGCCGATATGAAACCCAACTTTTTAATTTTAACAACTTCCTAAAAGTGCAAAACGAGGTAACAGGGATCCTAGAGGAGTGACGAAGAGAACGAAATGGTAAAACGAGGTTGAGATAATGCTTGACGTGACTCTCTACATAACAAGGAACACATACGATGCTTGACATCTCTTTTACGAGGCTCAAAGTGTTGTTTTGCAAGTCTCTTGAAATAGTGTTTTTTTTCTAAATTTGCAATGAAGATAAAATGTTTTTTTTTTTTTATAACTTTGCAAAGGAGGATTCCCTGAGGGTTTGAGAAATCATCGGCATCCATAGCAGGTTTGTGGCACCCACAAACATCCCCGACCCATTCTAAGTGCCCTAGTCAAGGAAAATTTCTGGTCGCACATTTTTCTGAGGTGTTGTGCGACACTTCTCTTGTATTTTCATCGGGACATCACTTGACATAGTTGAGATCTGATTGTGAATCAACTAAGTCTTCTTATCTCCTCTTTGCAACTAGGATTTCATACTTTCTAGCTTAATTTTCTTGGGTCATTTATGTATTTCATTGCATATTTATTTTACAACGCTGTTACATATTTAGATTAGGCATTTTAGTCTTTTGTCAATAATTTTTCTTAATCATTTTAGTGAACCCAACTGTTCAAATCCTTCCTTCTGAATATGTCTTCATCTTATTGATTCATGGATAAATCTTTAACAAGATAATATTAAGTGTGTATAATGTTTAGTTTATAATTAAATAATTTAGAATATAGTTTATATTATTTATTAGTCATAAATATAACTAATAAATATTAGTTTAATAACTAATTGTTTATTAAACCGGGGTGTACACCCCATCACTTAATATTCATAACCCTTGGGGTTATTTAAATATGGTCATGGGCCATAATTGGTTGAATTGAATTCACACTAGGTTAAAAACATGGAGCAAGAAGTGAGGAAAGGAGTTACTAGACTATGTAAAAGTTTCTCGAATATACAAAATTAATTATCCATTGTTTTTACCCCATTGGGGGTTTCCACAATAAATTATGTTCCATAGTTTTATTTCATTTAATTTCTTTGTTAAATGTTTATTTATTAATGTTTGGATTAATAATATTTTATGTAGTTATTTATTCGCATGATCCTAATACAATCGTCTTATCCTCTTTTTGCTCACACTAGCATTTCGGAATGATTACTATTGTTTTAATTTCATGTAAGTTTGTACTCAACATTCTCCTCACTTCATTACTATGACTAATCCTTCCATCAATGTAGTACCTAATCACCGCACTTGTCCTCCTACGACTCCACCAATTTCTATTCCTCCGCTTAACACATCTACGACTCATCGTGCTACTTCTAGCGGCTATGGTATCATTGAAAAATTAAGAATACACCGCCAAAATATTTTTCTATCACTTATTACACAATGCATCTATTTTTGGTCATGCATTAGAAGCAACCCTTTATTCCATTAACATTGAAAGTGATAATTCTTCGGTGGCATTCAAACACCTCATTCAGTCTCTCAAAAATTTGACATGTTATATCATTCAATAATGAGGACGTTTCATCACTTGCTCTTATCAATCCATGTGCAACTTTTCTTATTTCTTATATTATTAATGCCACTTGAAGAAACCTTTACGCATTTACAATGGCTTGACCATTAATCCATGTGATCATTTGCTTCTAAAAGAACTTAACATTGAGTACAACATTAAGTGCATGGAAATGGGGTAACAAAATGGGGTAAATATTTGACACATTTTTCCTTAAATCAGTGAAACTTGAACTTCATCTAATAATTTGGCATGCTTATGCACAAAAATTAAGAAAGTGATAAGAATAAGTACCATAGAGATCGGAATCTAGTTTATAAAATACTATATTTATTTGAAAATAGTTGAGATTAAGAACGTCAATTGTGGTTCATACACAAAGTATGTATATTTTTGTGTCGAAAAGATAAGAACCTATTGTGTGCCCCCGCCTCCCGGAAATTTTTGAGTTCTATAAATTAGTTTTCAAATCCTTTAGTAGAAAAAGTTAATACCGAGGTCCCACTAATTTCTCATAATTTTTGGATGAATATATATATATATATATATATATATATATATATATATATATACATATATATGTATGTATGTATGTATGTATATATATATATATGTATATACATATATATATACATACATATATATATATATATTGTGTGTGTGTATATACATTTATATATACATATATATGTGTGTATATATATATATATATATATATATATATTAATTTTCAAAGTGCACACATCCCAAAGATGAAATATTTGTGTGTACACCCCTGCAACTTTGAGAAAAGAAGATTAATTTTGCTATTTTTTTAATGCATGTAGAATGGAGTTTAGAAGAAGATTTTTTTAAATTTGGATGAAAAAACAATAAATTGTGCACCAAAACGTATGCATAGGTTTTGGAAAGAAAATAAGGCACTAGTAAAAGAAATTATAGATGAGAGCCTTAAACTAATTGAATTTTAAAAATAAGTATATCCTCACTAACGTAAAACCAATCTTGACATCATAGTATAATTTTTTTGGAATATTATGTTATAATGCATGAGATATCAGGGTGTACACATGAGATTTTGATGGGTTTTTGTAAAAAAATATTTATTCATAGATTACACATTCCAAACCTTAGGTTTGGATATCCAAGGAAAATCCAATCTCGTGGATTGAGAATTTCAAACCCAAAGAAGATGAAACACACTCTCGTTATAAAATGAGCACATCTTTCATTTATTAATATTTATATTTTATTATTTCTTATACTTAAAATTTATTTTAGTAAATATAAGAAATTAGGGTCACTCTACACCTTATGGAACTAGTCTCACGACTCCATCAATCATGATTTAGAAGATAGTTTTTCCTATTCTAATCTTTTCAATACATAGGTATTTTTCAAGATTTCAACATTCATCCTAAATATTTTAGGTTTAAATTATAGAATTGATGTTTTTGTGAAATAATATAGTCATTATTTAGGTTTTGGGACCTTTCAGATTGTTTATTGACATTTGTAGGAGAATTAAATGTGTCAAAATTAGAATTTACAAACCTCAAAACTATCAAAGGTAGCAAAAATGGATTGAATATATCGACTCATGATTTTTCCCATGAACATGGATTTGAATCCCTAATTTCATTTTAGAGTATTGTAGAATCATACTATAGATGAGTACTTAATTTACAAGCTTTGGGAATGCATCTTTCACTTCTTGGTCAATGATGTGTCCTTCTTTTGGTCATCCTGCATTAGTACCACTCTCAACCTGGATCAAATTAAATTATTAACAAGGTTTTTAAGTTTGTTTCAATGTGCATGTATTATTGATGTGTTCATTGTGACTTAATGGAAGATAACTTCCTCCGGATGCTTAAAAAGACCATTCTAAGCAAGTCAAACACCCTCTAGGAGAGTCCAAGAAATACACTAAAATTATGCAGGTGATGTTAGGGAATCTTGGAAGTGTTGGAGGAAATTTATGAATATTTAGGAAAGGTTTTCTCATTCAAGGACAATTTTCTCAACAACTAGTTTTTTAGGTTTAGGGAACAAACACTCTAATGGGAAAATTTGAATTCTTTGGATGATTTTGGGAGCTCCATAAGGAGTTACGAGGAAACAAATAGGCACTAGAAGTATATTTGAATCCTATACATGTTGGTAACATTTATTTTTCTCTAAGACTTAAAGGTTTCATGAATAATTTAAAAATAGTGTATCTTCCCTTTCGGTTCCAGGACAAAAATGACCCTAAATTTTTAAACTCTAGAGATATGATCACCACATGGTGATAGGTGAATATTTGTAAATGTTGATAAGTATCTCTGTGAATGGGTACTTCCATATATAGATTATTTTTAATATGGGTGAGGATTTCATGATGATGGGGCCCAATTTTTGAGTAGATAACACCTTCGTAACACCCCATGTTGTTTTTAGTGACAAAACTTATAACATGAAAAAATGGTAAAAAAATGAGTTACCATGAGTTCAAATAATGTTTCTAAAACCTCAAGTGATGAATTAAGTGTTTAGGAACATTTTTATAAGACCAACATTGTTATAGGAATAGGATGCTCTCTTATAATTATAAGGAAAGAGTGATGATCACTCTCTTTATTTTCAAGGCCTCCAAAAATAACCCTAGTGATCACAAATCAACTTCATGATTCTCAAACCTTTTTCTTATTATCTATCACTTAATAAAACATTTATTCGCGATGTAGATTGAAGGATTTCTCATTGAATAAGATTCTTTTCATGTGGCCACCTATTGGAAATAAATGAGGTGGTTATAATTTCCTTCCTCTTTTAAATCGTGAGACCACTACAAGGTTCAAATGAGTGTTTAATAACACTACCAAGTGAGTGACATCAACTAAAATCAGACGATTTCTCATTCCTAAATACATGGTGCTCTATATATGAAGATCGTCCTCTTACCCATATTGGCTGTAGAATTATCCTTAGATGGAATCAACTTCAAGATACTCATACACCTATTTTCTCATATTCCTCTCATGGAGATAGATGATTCCTTGATCCTTCACATATGATGCTCCTAAATGTCTCAGTATCTTGACTAGATCATCTTGTCTTGTTCCTTGAAGAGGTTTTAACATGATGGCAAAGTCAAGATATAATGATCCTCAACTCACTCAATGAGATTCCCATTTCACCTTTGAACATGTCAACACCTTTTTAACTTAACAATTGACTTCCCTTACTAATATGTCACATGAGTGAAAACATGCTTAAAGTAGTTGGACACATCTTCTCTCGATTTATATTTATTGAAATAGGTTTCCTTCTATATGTGGAAGGATTGATCTTTGAATGATACTTGATGGAATTTTAGGGTGAGCTCCATCTTCCTAAAATCCAACTGCATTAAAGCACTTTGAAATCCACTCCATGAATTTCAAGATGCAACCACATCACCAAGTATTGATTAAGTGGATGCAAACAATCTAAAGAGATATACACCATTTATGAGCTCAATATGACTACCATCACCACTCATGGTGATCCTTTCTCATCATTCTCATAATGATATTCCCATAATGATCCTTTCTCATGATGCTCATGATGATAATTCCCTTATAGTCTTATACTTGCATATTATGATAATTTATCTATATTTTTGTGTTCTTGGTGTTCTATTGTTGCTGATATTAAAATTTATTAAATAATTTCATTACAAATATAAAATTGTAGTTCATGACATCTATAATTTACTTACAACCTTCTTTGTGTTTTAATAAATCTCGTGGTTTTTCTCACCTAAAGCTTAATATTGGGAACATATAAGGCATCCATAAATCTAGGTTATAAAAGAAGAAACTTGAATTTAATCCTCCTAAAGATTATTTAATGGGTAAATGAGTAAAGAATGGGTGTATGATAAAAAATATGAATTTTTCCCTACCGGGTTATCTAAAACCCTATTTTTGGGTTTCAAAAGAAAATATTGATATCTCAGCTCATAAGGATACTTAGAAGATAAATCTACCTAGAATTGGTTTATTAAACTTAGGAGTCTTCTTGAGTGACACCATTGTGGAGAAGAATCTAATACCATTTCGAGAGAACACCCTTTTGATCGATTTAATCAACATGCAATTATAAATTTAAGGTGGATCACATGTTCCTAGCCTCTACAATGTATTTATATCATTGACAAACACTAATTAACTATTTAAAAACACTCTTAGGATGTATGTATTCATTAAGAGTATGACATGATTACTAACATCATCTTCCGTGGACTTAGATCAAAATTTATGATCCCAAAATGTAAAGGACTATTCAATATTTATCATGTCTACATGTTTTCCTTCTAACTCCTTATGAAGCTCCAAGAGTTAGACAAAGAAGTCAAGGTTCACAATTTGACTCTTCATTCCTTGTACCTCAAAAACATTGTTGATTAACAGACTAACCCCGAATCATCAAAAATTTCCTAAATATTCCTAAAATGCTTCCAACACCTTCAACACTTTAAAATTCCACATTGGGATACTTAATACCTATTCATAACCCTCTTAGAGGATGCACACAGCTCTCGAAATGGTAAAAATTGGCCTTCTACGCTTGATGGGGAACTAGTCTTTTCTTGCACTTGAATGAATGGAATAATGGACCTTGTTAAATTTTTTTGAAAACTTATACATGTTCACACAATACATTAGGAATACCTTGAAGGACAAGGTGATCATGACAAAGGAGTTAGGTTAGCCCCGAAAGGGATTCAAGAAGATTTGGGATCAAGATTTCACATTGCGGCTTGATTTTCATGGTTTAAGTTTTACATTTTTGGGTAAGTCAATTCACATGACAACATATCCATATGAAGATCATCCTCTTACCCTTCTAAGGTTTCAAAATTCTCCTAGAATGGAATAATATTTAGGTGATTGTTGACCAAAATAAGCTCACACTTATTTTAGGTCAACTAAAATCATTTTCCCTCTTTCGCTTTAATCTAAATCTTTAAATATTTTAAGCACTTAAGGCCCCCTGAAAGAATTTCCATCAGATAGGAAATTTCTTCCCCTTTCCAGAGATATAAATAATTCCTTCTAACTCTTCGTATTTTTAGGTTACAAGCCGACGGGCCTTGGAAGGAGTTTTTGCCAAAAGTGGGCGGCGAGCCTAGGAAGATTTCTTGCCAATATAAAATTGTAGTTTGGTGGGGCGGTGGGAGACATTTTGAAATTTTTTTACACTTTTCACAAAAGGTAGAAGTATATTTTATGGCTTGCGAGCATAAAAAGGATTTGTTATGAAAAGTGTAAAAGCGGGTGGTAGGTCCGAAGATGTCTGTTTTCCCAAAAATTGGAAAATGCGGGCAGTGGGCCCAAGGATAAATTTTTGCCAAATGAGGTTCTATAGGGCCATGGAGGAAATTTTTCCCAAGTGCAAGTATGGGCTGTGAGCTGTGAGGTCTTATTGGTCGTTTAAAACTCACAGAAAGGACGGAAGCTTCCACGTGTCTCAATGGCACAACTCCAAGGATAGAATCTAAAATAAGTATTGTTAGGGAAAAATAAAAGCACCCCAAAATGGAATCGGATCTAAGTGGGGAATTTGGTGTGATTGCACAACATTGGACCATATCTCAAGTTGTGGGACTAGAAAAACTTGAGATGGACCTCCAGAGAAGGTTGGTTCATGCTTCCTAAACTACATGCCACAAGCTACTCTAGTGGAGGTAGACCTAATCTATCTTAATACAACCATTCCAAGGGGATTGGGAGAGAGATATTGAAAGATATCTTACACTAAGAGATGATACACTAGAAAAGGAAGTGGCTGATCATGGATTTGAATGCATGAAGTGGAGAGAGGTTAGCAGAGGAGGGGGTGGACAAGATGCACCACAGACCAAAGATAGATGTCACACGGACACCACTTCAAGACCCATTAATTAAAGCTCCTAGAACCTACAATAAACATCAGAGTATACATAGTATACCCTGCAATGATGAGGGGTGAGAAGAAACAATAAAATAAGCAAAGGATGGACAGATGCATCACGAAACATATTTTATTGCTCCAAAATTTCACACAGTACATCATTGGTGGGTTAGAGGCAAGAAAATGCCATTATAGAGCCATGAGAAGAGGCTTAGAATCCACATTATACCCTAAGGAAGAAAAGAGAGAGGGGAAAGACAGAAATAATGACTAACCCTTTGAATATGCCCCTCTTTTACAATATATAGAAGAATGAGAGAGAAAGAAAGGGAAAATCAAAATCTGTTCCACCCACCCCTATGATGCCTTGAATCCTACTTTGAAATCTCAACCACCTACAATTAATTCCCCTTACAAATCTACCTACAATATGTCAATTCTGCTGCTCTATGTTTGTTTGGTGTGTTGAAGAAGGAAGAACGACAGATCAAATCAAATATGATCTCGGTTATTGAAGCAATTAGATCCTATATTAATGGAATGAAGATGTTTTGATACTTTTTACCCACCTAACATTATCAAAATTAGGGTTTTAGGCCTCCATGGCATAGAGGAGGTCGATATCTTTCCAAAAAGACTTCTCTTGCTCAAATCCAAGCTTTAGGGAAAAGATATGTTTGTCGAAGGTTTTGTGTTAAGACTGTGCAAAATAGTGAAACACAACCTTTACAAAGTGGACTCATGGGCTAGAAAACACAAACTGCATTGTTTACGAAAAGACGCAAAATCACAAAACCTCCCATAGCCCTCGCAAGCCCACTGCTTGTGCAAACAAAAACATCTCGGGGCCCACTAGCCCACATTTTCCCCTTTTGGCGAAAAGTCCTCCCTAGGTCCATTGGTCCGCTTTAACCTGAAACATGGCCACGTGTATCTTTTGTTTCGTTGGGGTCGTATATACACTCTACTCCTAGATACATGGAGGCTCAACACACATTTGAGTCTTCCCCTTGATTTTTAACCTTGGGAGTTGCGTCAGGTGAGATGTGGCTCCCTCTCGGCTCTACCCCTATTTACACTTTTCAGTGGTCCTTTCAATACTTTTAAGGTCCTGGGACATATGGAAGCCTCGTGCTCATTTGAGTCTCTGCTTTGGGCTGTACCTTTTGAATTTACGTTGATGAGACACGTGAAAGCTTCTTGGTTCTTCCATACTTATCCAATTTGGGCCTGATGCCTTTCGGACCCTACGACACGTGGAAAGCTGGTGCTTGTTTGAGTCTCTGCTTTGGGTTCTTCTTTTAAAGTCTGTCTTGGTGACATGTGGCACCTTTGTATGAGCCCCTTTGAATTTTCAACTACCAACTTGTTTTCCCTTTCGGACCTAGGACACATGGAGGCTTGGAACTCTTTTGGGACTAATGTTTGGGTTTGTTTGGGGTCTCTGTTTTGTATTCTATCCTTAGAGTTGCATCTTTGAGGCACGTGGCGGCTTCTGACAAACCTTTCTCTATACTTAGCTGATTAAGGCCCACTCCTCTTTTCTATTTTTTGGTTGGGTCCCTTATACTTTTTAGGACTGACTATGTTAGGTTCTGGACATATGGAAGGTTCACTCTTGTTTGGAGACATTGTTCCTCTTGCACCTTTGGAGGTGCGCCAATATGACACGTGGAGGCCTCCATCGGTTTTGACTTTTCAATGGCTAGCTTTGTCCCCTTTTTTACCTTTGACGCGTGGAGGGTTGGCACTCATTTGGAGTCTCTACTTTGATGAAACTTTTTGAATTACGCTAAGATGACATGTGGTAACTTTTGTGAGTCTTATATTCAGCCCCGAGTAAATTCGTATGTGGCAAAGTCCAAAATTTGAGTCTTTTTCTTCTTTCTTCCGTGTGCTTTGGATTCCTTTGACACCATTGGCATCCTCACTAACCTTATTCATCCATTTTTGAGTCCTCCTATAACTTTGATTGTTGGATTTGAAATGTGGGCTCATACGAAAAGAACCAAACCTTAGATTTCTTCCCTGTGCAGGGTCATGTTTGATCAATTTTTGGGGGGCAAAATTGAGATAACAATTTGGTGACTCATGGGGACATCTGCCTACTAGATGAAGAGACCAGTAGCCTTGTTACATCCATTGGGCATGGATTCATAAATAATAGCCTAGTACTGACCCCTTTCTTGAAATGGACTCCCGATTGCTTGCACTTGCTGACCTTGAGCTTTCCCCTAATGTCTACACTCTCAATTTTCATAAGAAAATCTTGGAAATGGGGTTTCTGAGAGTAGAAAGTTGTATTGACTCAGGGCTTTTATCTGTCCTTGAAATGGACTATAGGCATACTGAACTGCATGGTGATATAACCTCAGAGCAACAAAACACAACAACATGCTATGTACAAGACTTAAAATCATACATATCTCAAGTGGGATATGCAGAGTGTGTAAAAGCACTTCTTCTACTGAAAGAAAAATCTACTCCTACTCCTACACTAATCCTAACAAAGAAAATCTTAAACAAATCCTGCCATAGGTAGGGAGAAATAGCTTCCCTTTCTCAAAAATGCGGCCATGTATATGATTTAGCACAAAACATGGCTGTTACAATGAGTGAGAAACCGACAAGAGGCCGATCTTCCACCCATATCATCAAGGTGTCAACTAGAAACAAGAAAATGCCTCTTTTATTTGCTCTTCATTTGCATTGAAGAGGCATTACAGCTGATCCTTTGTACTTTGGAGCTCATCTTCATGCCCCAAAGTGGGCATGACCGGCTTTGGCTTCTCCCTTGGCTCCAATCAATCCAAGTACCTAATTGGGCATGGTTTGATCCTTTTGATTTTCCCACTACTATGATATTTAACTCCAAAAATGGAGTCTTCTTGCTGACCTTCATGGATGGATGGTGTGAGAGAGATGATGACATCCTCTTTTCCTTTCTCTGTAGTAGGTGTGGCTTTTGGAAGATAAAAATCTTCCAACTTTGATTCAGGAGGCATGCTACAAACTGCAGTTGGGCTTGCATGTTCTCTTTCATGGTAGCTAGTTCTTGTGGTTGAAGGATGAATGATGTGGGAGAAAAGATTGAAATTTCAACTGGATCCTCCTCATCAAAACATTCTTTTAAGTCTGATAGGAAATAAAACTCTTTACTATCCTGTTGTAGCAAGGTCTCTCCCTCTTGCATGGTGATCTTAAAATCTTCATTATTTTCACCATATGAAGCTTCATCTTCAAACATGAAGCTAGTGAGTTCAAACTCTTCCAAAAAATCATAATTTTGGAGAGGATGGATGGGAGAGGGGTTTGTAATATTTTTTGTAACCGAAGATCATGATTCGAGTTCCTCTACGAATCTGTCTTAGTCACCTCCATATGCTCTTCTTCAGCTGGACTTGGAGCTGATTGTTCTTTTTCCTTCATGGATTCATCAATCAAATCAGGTCCTTCAAATGAAAGACAAAAATCTTCAATAATTCTTCCTTCATCAAGTGGATTCAGTTTTGATTTGATCTCTTCCAGTTTCTCCTCTTCAGTAGGACTTGGGGATGATTTTTCTTCTTCCTTGATTGATTGTGTAGCTTAGATTGGATCAACATCCTCTTCAAATAAAGTTCCATTATGAACACTGCATTCACAACAAACAGATTGTTGATCTTATCCTTCTTTTTCTTGTTCTTGTTTTTCTACAAACTCAACCTTTGTCACCACTAGTTCTTCAACCTTGACCTCCTCTATTGGCTTAACAATCAAGGGGATCTTTGTAATCCAGAATCTAGCAGCCTAACTCTTCATATTTTCTATCATTTCTTCTCTGTTGGGTTCCTCTTTTCTTTTTGTTCTCCTTGACTAGATTCTTGAGTCTCTTCCCAACATGGACTTGGGAAAGTAGGAGGAGTGTTAGGTTGGGATTCAACCAGTTTTGCTATTGTTTGTGGTGGTGAGGGAAGTGGAAATTCTTGTTTGTTTGGAGGGGATGACTTCTTGGAAGGGAAAACGGTAGAAGAATTAAGATGAGATGGAAGATTAGGATACGAAGAAGAGAAATCAACACTTTGGGCAACAGCTAAGGGGGGCTTGACTCTTGACCATGTTGAAATGATAAAGTTTGAGGAAGAGAAAATGAAGGACAAGGAGCTAGTGAATGACTTACCCATTGAAAAGGTTGTCTCACACTTTTCTCATATTCCTTAATATCCTCAATCCATTGTGTCAAGTTAGGCAACATTTTAGTCATGAATTCAACCTTCTCCTAAGGTCTATAGTGTCTTGGAATATAGGTGACCCATGGACAAGGTGCCCTATAACCAATTCTAAATTCTTTCATCTGAGTTGTGGCCCTTGATTGTACCATGCGTGCCTCCACCCCTTGAATATCCTCCAATAGATTACCATTTTCCATGTAAGTTATCACCATATGCATACCCTTATTCTTGATAAGCTCCATAGAAAAATTGGGTCTAACACTAACCATATGGGTAAGCATAATGGTTATGGATTTGATCATAATGCTGATCGGAGGGTCGTGAAATACATTGGAGGTGGACTACATTGCTACAGTGTGAATCCCATTAGGGAATGAATTCATGATTACACAACTTCATGAATGACAAAATATGAAAGATGTGGAAAGAAAGATGAATGAAGATGGGTGGAAATGGATGGAAAAGGTCTAAAAACATAAGAGATGGGTTGTTGAGCATATGAAGTCACCAGATGTGCTTTTCATTTACCTCAAAACATTGAATCTTAATAGGAACACACCAACCTACTAAGATGAAGTGGTAAGGTGCTTTAGACCTGTCCCCCTTTGGTGTCCTAAAAAGTATTAGTGTGGTCGCATGGTGGCTTAAGATTTGTTGTTGATAATGACACACCTCATAAAGATGATAAAATATAACCTTAGTGTCACACCGGGTGCATGCAAAAATATTAGTGCAAATTCACAGCACCCCCAAATGGCCTCAGATCTCAGTGTGGCATTCAGTGTGATTGCAATACATTGGATCATCTCTCAAGATGTGGGGCTTGTAAAAATTGAAACGGACCTCTAGAGAAGGTTGGTCACCGCTTCCTAAACTACCTCCCACAAGCTACTCTAGTGCAAGAATATCCTAATATAACCATTCCAAGGGGACAGAGAGAGAGAGAGAGAGAGTGAAAGAGAGCCTACACTAAGCGGTGATACACAAGAAAAGAAAGTGGATGATCACAGATCTGACTGCCTGAATTGGAGAGAGGTGAGCAGAGGAGGGGGTGGACAAGATGCACCATAGACCAAAGATAGATGTCACACGAACACCACTTCAAGACCCATTAAGCAAAGCTCCTAGAACCTATAATAAACATCGAGTATACACAGTATACCCCTGTAACGATGAGGGTGAGAAGAAACAATAAAATAAGCAAAGGATGGACAAACGCATCACAAAACAAATTTTATTGCTCCAAAATTTCACACAGTACATCATTGGTGGGTTAGAGGCAAGAAAATTCCATTATAGAGCCATGAGAAGAGGCTTAGACTCCACATTATACCCTAAGGAAGAAAGAGAGAGGGGGCAAAAGAAAAATAATGACCAACCCTTTGAATATGCCCCTCTTTTATAATATATAGAAGAATGAGAGAGAAAGAGAGAGGGAAAATTGAACTCTGTTCCAACCACCCCTATGATTCCTTGAATCCTTCTCTTAAAGATCAAATACCAACTATCAATGCCCTTTGTAAATATTCCTATAATCTATCAATTCCTCCACTCTATGTCTATTTGGCATGTTGAAGAAGGAAGAACGATGGATCAAATCAAATCTGATCTAGTTGTTGAAGCAATCAGATCCTATATTAATGGCATAAAGATGTTTCACTATTTTTTACCCACCTAACCTTCTAAAAAAATAGGGTTTTTTCCTCCATGGTGTAGAAGAAGTCGTATATTTCAAAAAGTCTTCTCTTGCTCCAATCCAACCTTTCGGTCAAAAGATATGGCCATCTGAATATTTTTCTTTAAGACTATGCAAAATGGTGAAACCTAACCTTTCTTGCAAAGCAAACCCGTAGGCCCGAAAATACAAAATGCAATTTTTGAAAAAAAAACAAAATCACAAAACCTCTGAAGCTCTACAATCCCGCTTAGCAAAAGAAAACATCCAGGCCTTCCATCTTGTGTTTTCCCCTTTTGGTGAAAAGTCCTCCCCAGTTCATCGGTCTGCTTTAACTTGAAACATAGCCAGGTGTCCCTTTTGTTTGGTGGGGTTCGTATGCTTGATCCTGGACACGTGGAGGCTCAACGCACATTTGAGTCTACCCCTTGAGTTTTAACCTTTGGAGTTATGCTAGGCTAACATGTAGCTTCCTCCATTGGCTCTAGCCCTGTTT
This sequence comes from Taxus wallichiana var. yunnanensis, assembly GCA_018340775.1. Lineage (NCBI taxonomy): Eukaryota > Viridiplantae > Streptophyta > Pinopsida > Cupressales > Taxaceae > Taxus > Taxus wallichiana. The sequence continues at coordinate 730,170,873 of CM031238.1, forward strand.
ATACTTTTTAGCAATCCTTTCAATATTTTTTACGGTCGTGGGACACGTGGAAGCCTCGTGCTCATTTGAGTCTCTTCTTTATGTCGTGCCTTTTGAATTTTCTCGATGAGACACATGGAAGCTTCCATTGGCTCTTCCACACTTCAATTTGGGTGTGATGCCTTTTGGACCCCGGGACACTTGGAAATATGGTGCTCATTTGAGTCTCGCATTGGGTTCTTCTTTTACATTTGCACCGAGATGATACATGGCACCTTGCACTAGCCCCTTTGAATTTTCAACTACCTACATTGTTTCCTTTTCGGACACTGAGACATGTGGAGGCTTGGAACTTGTTTGAGACTTGCTTTTGGGCAAAGGCGGTGCCTTTTGAAATTACACCGATGAGACACATGGAAGCTTCCGTTGACACTCTTATACTTAACTAATTTGGGCCCGATCTGTGCCCCCAATTTGGCTTAGACCACATGCTTTGAGATTTCACTTTTTGGAGTCTCTATTTTTATTCTATCCTTGGAGCTATGCCGTTGAGGCACGTGGTGGCTCTCGTAGCCTTGTTATATTATTAGTGATTAGAAATTAGAAATATTATATGGGTAATAAGGATAAGGAGTGAGGTCATAAATATTTTGTGTATTTTATTTGGAAAAATTCTAAAAATGTGGAACCCATGTGAAATGATAAGGTTTATCTTATCTTAAAAGATAAGCTTACATGTACGAGATAAGAGTTAAGGTATGAAATATGATTTTTCATATTAGATTTTTATCCTATATTAGAGATAAGATGGATAAGCCTGGAAGTTCTATAAATAGAGAGGCCACCCCCTCATTTAGCATACAAGGAAGTAGTGAGAAATATTGTATGAGTAAGTGTGTAAAGGAAGCCATCGTTTTGAAGGTGTGTTAAAGAAGCCATTAAGAGGTGTAATTGTGAAGTTTCTCTCATAGTTATTGTTGGAAGGCAAGTGAAGTCAGTAACACTTGAAGTACCTCATGGGTGAGATTGTAACAATTTCATGTTCATATTATAATTTACACTTATATTTCAGATTTATCATCACTCCTTATCATAGTCTATGGTATTCTTGTGTTATGTTTGTTTTTGTGTTTCCAGATTCCATCCACCAAACTAAAAGTTGTGCATTAGTAAATAATCATAGCACGAGGAGTTCCGATAAAGAATTATCATAGTGCTGGATTGGTGATGACATTTTGGTTCCATTCTTGGGACCATTCCTCGTTGATGGATTTTACGAGAGATATTCCCACTTAGTCAAAAACATTTGGAGGGTAACCTTGTTTTTATTGTGCATAGTAGTTACCATGGTAAAGTCACTTTTTATCGTGAATATTATTTACTGTAGTAAAGTCCTTTTTCCATGAATATTATTTACTTGATAACTTCACTTTTATCGTGAATAGTGTTTACCACAAGTAAAGTCATTTTTACCACATGATAAGTCAAGTTTTACCATAGTTTACCATGGTCATTTCTATTTTCTTGTAGAAAGGTGTAAAGTCACTTTTTATTATAGTGATTTCAATTATTTGTGCATATAAGTCTTGTTGATTGTTCTTGTGGGTTAGTATTTCACTTTGTGGTTACTTTTGAAAATGGGGAAGATTCCTATTTTTCATCCCAATCTAATGAATATGCTTCCTCTTTCATTCAAGAGTTTAAAAGATCTTGCATTTGTAATGGCCTCATAAGAAGGGAACAATGGACTGAATTTTTCCTACCTTTTTGGATGGTTCAGCCCTTAGGTGGTTTGAAACACTAGGTGATAATGTGAAAAACTCATGGGATTTATTAACTGAAAGTTTTCTTGAAGAATTTGGTGAACAACAGAAATATGCAGATCTCATGATCAATATCACAAAGCTATCCCAAGGAGAGAAGGAGAAGATAAGGGATTATCATGCTCGTGTTCTAGATCTAAGGAGGAAGATCGATGCCTAGATCCGGAAGGAAGGATTAACGGATGGGTTGATGAATGACATGGATAATCTCCTCTGTAAGCACTTCATTCTTGGGATGAAGCCATAGGTCGACAATGAGTGAATTATAACCACCTAGCTACCATTAAACAAGCAAAGGAGATTGCAAGAAGGCAAGAAGAAAGCATGGAAGAGGCCCAAAGAAATTGTTGCTAAGGTAGAGCCTACACCAACACCTTTGGTCCAGAATCCACAACCACTCTCGGTGAGCACAAATATTTTCCCTAGTACATCTACTGAGTATGAAGATCTACTCAAGAAGATGGGTCAGTTAACTATTAATCTTCTTCAAGGAAAGGAATTTAGTTCTCATGGAGGAGATAGAGGTCCAAAAATAAATATTTTTGAAGTTGTATGTTATGGTTGGCATAAAAAGGGTCATTATAAGTATAATTGTCTAGATAGAGCTTCTACATCTAGTACAAGAGATAATGATAAAGGAAAAGAACCTGTGAATTCTTTTGATGTAGTAGATAAGAGCATAAATAATGAAGTAGATGTGTTTGTAACAAAAAGAAAGAAAGAAAAAGATAACCAAGATGGAAATGATCCTAAGAAGATGAAAGGAGAAACTAGTAAGAAACATAGGAGAAGAAAGTTGGGTGTGTAGGATTTTCTGATTTCACAGGGACAAGGACCATACTCCATCTTAGAAGATCTATCCAAAAGGCCTACAAATATTACATATGGTCAACTCTTGGCTGTCTTCTGAGAAGAGGCGGGAGCTGCAAAGTGGACTCAATGCTCGATGAAGGAAGGAGGTTGAGGTCCCTGTTTTTGGAGGCAGAGGTGGATCCCTACGCTCCACAAGTTGAGGTATTATGTAATGGTATTTCAATTCATGATGTCTTAGTTGATGGAAGTGTTTGTAGTTAATGTAATGATCAAGTCCGTAATGAATATGTTGGGTTTAAAAATTGATCGCCCCTCAACACTTATGTTAAGGTCACTAAATAAGAGAAAAACTAAACTAGAAGGTGTTGTTTCAATGTGGCAATATCTCGTTATGGGTGTTGTATGTGTGGTAGATTTTCGGTGATGAAAAATGGTACTGTTGCATACACAATGTTGTTGGGAAGACCATGGCTAAGGAGATTTCATGCAAGAAACTACTGGAATGAAGGCTTCATGACACTTGGACGTGGTAGAGAGAGGATGAAGATAAATGTGATCCCTCGGCATCATAAGGAAGAACATGTTGATCTAAGTGATGGCCCGATGATTGGACATCCTCGATTACTCTAGTACTAGTGAAGTGAACACAAAAATGAAGAAAGTGAGTTTGATGTTTCGGTCATGGATATCCTTCCCGAGTCCAGTCACCGACTCATGAATCCATAAAATTATCTAAAGAAAAAATTGATGATCGTCTCCAACAAATAAAGATTGGTGATCTTTGTGATGGAGAGTGACAAGGAATGCTACCTCCGGCTCTTTCGAAGGTACATACACCTATTCACATTTGATTACAAGGAACTCCATCAAGTAAGTTGGGTAGAAAATTCTATTGAGTGGTAGATGGTCTTAAGCCCATAAAGCAAATTCCATATAGAATGAATCCTAATTTTCCAAGCGTAAAAGAAGAAATAGATAAGTTGCTTGATGCGGGATTCATATTTTTGTGGAGAATTCGAGAATGGGTTTCTCCCATTATGATCTCAATAAAAAATAATGGGAAGCTACGCATTTGTGTTGATTATAGGAAGCTCAATAAGGCAACAAAGAAGGATCATTACCCTCTTCCATTCTCGAGATCATATCTTGACGAAGTAGGCCATATTTAGAGTGCTTTATAGTTTCTTGATGGATATAGTGGATACAACCATGTTCGTATAATGGAGAAATATCAAGTGAAGATGACCGCGTTCACCACTCCTTGAGAAGCGTTTTTTCTTATAGAGTTATGCCTTTTGGGTTGTGTAATGCTCTCGCAACGTTCAGCGTTTAATAAATAGGGTGTTTGAACCCTACATTGGGAACTTCATCGAGTGTTTTTGGATGATTTTGCATCTATGGGAGCAAGATGGACCACCTACACCGAGATGGAGATAACATTTCACGGGTTAGGTGAAGCACAAGCCTCACTAAACCCTACAAAGTGTGTCTTTGGATGTTCTAAAGGTGTTTTGTTAGGGCATGTTATATCCAGAGATGGTATTGGTGCGATCTGATAAAGTTTCAAAAATCATAGAGTTACCATTTCGTATGAATAGAAGTAAATTGAGATCATTTTTAGGCCATGTGGGTTCTTTGTAGAAGGCTCATCAAGAATTTCTTAAAGATTACATAGCTAGTAACCTTGAGTTCTTGAAGAAGGATGTTACTTATGAACCAGAAATAAGGTACATGAAGCTTTTGAACAAGCTGAAGGAGGCCTTGGTGTCTTCACCTATTTTAAAGAATCCAGATTGGAGCAAACCATTCATTATGTATATTGATGCCTCGAGATGTAAAGCACTAAGAAGTACTCCAAGCCAAAACAATAAAAATGAGAATAATCATCCGGTTTACTTTGGGAGTAGACAAATGAGCAAATCTTTGAGGTAAATTATCTTAATGTAGAAAAAAAGAGGCTCTAGCTATCAATTTTTCTATAAAGAAGTTTATAAATTACTTGCTAGGACAAAAATTTATAGTTGTAATAGATCATCAGGCTCTAAAATATATTGTAAATAAGCCTAACCCATCAGGGAGGATAGCAAGATGGATAATTTTGCTACAAGAATTTAAATTTGATATTATAAATAGGCCAGGAAAGAAGCATGTCAATGTAGATGCACTCTCTCGAGCCTATGAGGGTTTAGGTTCATCTTGTGATGATGATGATTTCCCAGATGCAACATTGTTATCCCTTGACACAATCCCTAGTGAATACATAGATATTTGGAATTATCGAATGAATTCAAGTTTCTGATGGTGTCAATCACAAAGACTAAGAGGAAGATTACTCAAGCCGATCGTCCATATTCTATTTTGCATGGAGTATTATTTCTAATAGGACACGATGGACAATACAAGAGGGCAATTGGACGTGATCGAGGAAGGAGCTGATAGAAGAATTCCATAATGGTACATGTGGAGGACACTTCTCTAAACAACTTACAACAAGAAGGATCTTGGATGCAGGTTATCACTAGCCCACTCTTTTTAGAGATTGTTATAATTATTGTAAGACATGTGATATTTTTCAAACACATGGGAACCGTAAGAATTCATCAGCTCCATTATGCCCTATTCTTCCACTTGGTCCCTTTGAAAAGTTGGGAATAGACATTGTAGGTCCACTTCCAACTACCCCACGCCAAAATAAGTATATTGTAGTTGCCACAGATTATTTAACCAAGTGGGTTGAAGCTAGGCCATTGAAAATAGCTTCCATGGATGAAGTTGCAAGGTTCATATATGAACACATTGTTACAGATTTGGTTTCCCATTAGAAATTGTAATAGATCAAGGAAGTCACTTCATTAATGAGGTAGTAGAAGCCCTAGTCAACAAGTTTTCTATTAAGGATACGAAGGAAACAACATACAAGCCAAGCACAAATGGACAAGTGGAAAGATTTTTTTTTGTGTTATGTCAAATTCTAGCAAAAGATGTAGCCTTGCAGGTACATAAGTGGGATAAAAGGATTCATGCAACATTGTGGGCATATAGGGCAACATCAAAGTCAGCAACAAGATACTCCCCATTTCAATTGGCTTATGGCATTGATCTAGTTCTTCCTATTGAGTTTGATATTCCCACTTATGAGAGTTATGAAAAATGAAAGGATGGATGAAAGTGATTTAGTAAAAGAAAGGTTGGTACATCTTCATTTGCTAGAGGAAATGAGGGAAATAGCGAAGGATACAAGCTATAAGAATAAAATGAAGAAAAAGGAATACTTTGATCAAAAGATCTGTTGGTATCCATTTCATGTGAATGACTTGGTTCTAGTATATGATTCCAGATACAAAAAAAAGAAGAGAAAATTTCTTCCAAAATGGATGGGGCCCTACAAAATAGTAGTTATGCATGAAAATGGTACATACCAACTGGAGGAATTGGATGGTACTCCCATTACGAAATGGGTCAACCACGACAAGTTAAAGATTTTCCAAGCACCAGAATAGTCTACTCTGAGGACGGAGTAGAAGCTAGGAAGGGGGAAGATGTCGACACTAAAATTTTCCTCCGTAATTTCTATTTCATTAATGTGTGTATTAGGAATAGGATGTTGTTAAGTATAATTAGTAGTAGCGTCCGATAGAAGATAACGGCATTGCTGGTATGACACCACCAATAATGTATAGTACGGTAATAGTCAAAAGTACAATAGGAATGTTGTGGTAAAAAGTAAATATTTGTCATAAGTGGTTCGGTAATGTTAAAATTTCAAAGTTAGGGTAAGTAGAGAAGTAGGGTCTACATGATTAGGAATTAGAAATATTATATGGGTAATAAGGAAAAGGAGTGAGGTCATAAATATTTTGTGTATTTTATTTGTAAAAAGTATAAAAATGTGGAACCCATGTGAAATGATAAGGTTTATCTTATCTTAAAATATAATCTTACATGTACATATAAGAGTTAAGGTATGGAATATGATTCGTCAGAGTATATTTCTTATCCTATCTTAGAGTTAAGATGGATAAGCCTAGAAGTTATATAAATAGAGAGAGGTCCCCCTTGATTTAGCATAGAAATAAGTAGTGAGAAATATTTTATGAGTAAGTGTGTAAGGAAGCCATCATTTTGAAGGTGTGTTAAAGAAGCCATTAAGAGGTGTAATTGTGAAGTTTCCTCCCATAGTTATAGGAAAGTGAAGTGAAGTAACACTTGAAGTACCTCATGGGTGAGATTGTAAAAATTTCATGTTGATATTATAATTTACACTTATATTTCAGATTTATCATCATTCCTTCTTATCATAGTCTATGGTATTCTTGTGTTATGTTTGTTGTGTTTCAGATTCCATCCACCAAACTAAAAGCTATGCATTAGTAAATAATCATAGCATGAGGATTTCCCTATAAAGAATTATCATAGGTTGGATTGGTGATGAAAGTCCCTTTTTCTTATTTAAGAGTGAATATGTTGGGTTCTGGACATGTGGAAGGTTTGTGCTTGTTTGGAGACACTATTCCTCTTACACCTTTGGAGGTGCGCTCGGATGATGCATGGAGGCCTCCATTGGTTCGACTTTTCAATGACTAGCTTTGTCTCGTGTTTTTAACCTTTAATGTGTGGAGGGTTGGGTGCTTGTTTGGAGTCTCTATTTTGATGCACCTTTTGGAATTTTGCCAAGATGACATGTGGCACATTCTCGAAGTCTACTATTCAGCCTCGAGTCAACTCGTACGTGTAAAGTCCGAAACTTTGAGTCTTTCTCGGCCTTCTTTCTTCTCGTGTGCATTGGATTCCTTTGATGCCATTGGCCTCCTCACTCGACCTTCTTCCTCCATTTTTGAGTCCAATCTGCAACCTGACTATTGGATTTGAAACATGGGATCATAGGATGGAACCGACCCCTATATTTCTTCCATTTTAGGGTTGTGTTTGATAAATTTTTTGGGGGAAAAATTGAGATAACAGGTACCCCAAACAAGCGTTAGGCTTCCACGTGTCGTAGGTCCAAAAAGGGATAGAGTCGGGGTTGAATAGTCAAAATGGGGTAGAGTTAGCGGTAGGAGCCATTCATCAACTCAACACAAATTCAAAAGTAAAATTCGAGCGGTTTCCCCAACTAGTGCAGAGCTTCCACATGTCTAGGGTCCAACAGAGTCAAAAAAGGGGATAGAGCGGGCCTAAATCGGCTAAGTATAGAGAGCTAGTGGACAATGTCATGTGTCAGTCAGCACAAATTCAAAGGTGTGACAAAAAGTGGAGAATCAAACAAGCGCTGGCCTTCAATGTGTCCCAGTGCCCAAAGAGGTACTCGTGTAGAAAATAGAAAGGAAACCATTGAGTCTGCGGAAGACGTCACATGTCATTTTGGTGTGATTTCAAGAGTGAGAGGAAAGAGTCAAATATTCAAGATGTGCAAGGATGCCACGTGGACCCAAGATGGATAGACTCTTCCAAATATTGTGTGCTCATGACGTTGATCTTGGATAGCCATATCTTTCAACTGGAAACTCAAATTTGGGAGGGAGAGGACTTTTTCAAAAGAGCTGGAAACTCGGATTTGGGAGGGAAAGGACTTTTTTCAAAAGATCTTGGTGTTGACTTCTCACCTACCTCCATTAATGTTTCTTTGCTTGCTAATTTTGGGACTATCAAGTCTCTCACCTGCCACCATGATGAAGAATGGTCCTCTTTCTTGCCCATTAAGGGACAGTGACAAAGGCATGGTTCTTGTAGTAAATCCAAGCACTATGTTGCAGTGGATTCAATGTTCAATTGCAAGGGTGGTTGGAAAAGAGTTCACTTTTCCCTCTCTCTTTCTCTTTCATTCTTATATATATATATTGTAAAGGAGGGGCATATTCAAATGGTTGGTTGATTTTTCCCCTTTCCCCTCTCTCTTTCTTCCTTAGGGTAGAATGCAAAGTCTAAGCCTCTTCTCATGGCTATGTAATGGAATTTTCTTGCCCCTTGCCCACTAATGATGTACCGTGTAACTTTTGGAGCAATAAAATATGTTTCATGATGCTTTTGTCCATCCTTTCTTATTTTTGTCTCTTCTTACCTCTCATCATTGCAGGGTATACTTGTGCATACTCTGATGTTTATTGTAGGTTATGGGAGTTGTGCTTAATAGATTTTGAAGTGGTGTTCTATGTGAAATCTATCTCTGGTCCATGGTGCATCTTGTCCACCCTCTCCTCTGCTCACCTCTCTCCACTTCAAGTAGTTTGGGTCTGTGATCAACCACTTCCTTTTCTGGTGTATCACCGCTTAGTGTAGGCTCTCTTTCACCCTCTCTCTCTCCCTGTCTCCTTGGAATGGTTAGATTAGGATAGGTTAGCTTTACCTGCACTAGAGTAGCTTGTGGCAGGTAGATTAGGAAGCAGGAACCAGCCTTCTCTGGAGGTCCATCTCAGGTTTGTAAGTCCCACAGCTTGAGAGATGGTCCAATGTTGTGCAATCACACCGAATGCCCCACCTTAGATCCTGCATCATTCGGGGTGCTGTGATTTTGCACTAACAATTATCATACACTTATTTCTCATATCCCTCTCATGAGAATATGTGACTTCTTGATCCATCGGACATGATGTTCTTGGATTCCTTAGTAGGTTGACTAGCTCATTTTTATTTGTTTCTCAAAGATATTTGGACACAATGGTAGAGTCAAGATATTATGATCATCAATTCAATCCTTGAGCCACACTTTTCACCTTTGAACATGATGATATCTTAATCATAACATAATTCACCTCCATGCCCAAGATTTGACCTAAGTGGAAGCATATTATGATGTCAAGACACTCTCTTTGTTAATTACTCTTCATTGAGACATTTTACTTCTCCCGATAGAAGGATTGAACAATGAATGAAAATTAGAGGAATTTCAAGATGAATTCCTGTACTTGACCTTGACATCATCTTTGAAACACTCGTAAATTCCACCACCTTGACTTGCAAGATGTGAGTTCATTACCAAGCATTGATTAAGTGTTTAGAAACACTCTCATAAAATATGCATTGTTTGTGAGCCTGAGATGATTTCCACCATCAATCATGGCATATCTCTTCTCTTATCATGCTCTAGATGACCATTCCCTTGATGATTTGAATCTCGATGAAGATCTTGATGTTTTAGATATTTCACAGACCTCATGATTTTTTTATTGCACCCATTGTCCTCATGATGTAGGGGCATCAAAGAAAGAGGTTACAAGAATGTCCAAATTTCTTATCATCATGTTTATGGAATCAAGAATTCATGAGAAGGGATATAAGATGCAAAACCAAGTGCTAGTTGAAGCCAAAATGCTCATAATTTCAAATTAGAGGTTTTTCCCTCCAAGTCAAAAATTCAAAATCTCTAAGTATGTAAAAAGTGACAAATATGGTGTCTAAGGTGTTTTGAAGGATTTATAAGGTATGTGACTATTTAGATATGTTATGTTAAGTCTTAAAGTGGGTATGATACAATAAAATGTTGTCAAACAATGTAAATTACCTCATTATGGATGCATGGGCATGTGAAAGGTCCTAGTGAGTCATAGGGATAGTTAGGGTTGATGAGAGGAGAGAGATATGAGGAGAAAGAATTAATTAGAGGATTCATTCCTCGAGGAGGAGGAACTAAGGGGAGAGGCAAAGAGAGAATTTTGTATGTAAAGCTATAGACTATTAAATAAAATTTTTCTAAATTGCATATGGATCTCCTTCTTGTACATTGTTGAGATTTCCCTTGATGTTGTGGTTGAGGCCTATGATTCTATTGATGGGTATATATAATTATTTTTTTCTTCATAGACATTTCATGGAAGTTAAATAGTGGGCACTCTGTTTCAACATGTAAATTCCTAAATAGAAATTGTAAATGTGTATTATTTTATGTTTGGGGTATATTTGACTATGAATATGGAAGAGTATTTTCCTTGACAAAAACCATGTGATGAGGGGTGTGGAACTCTACTACTTGAGTTTTAGAATTGAACAAATTTTTATTTTGTGTTCTATGCACGAATCTATCGGAGGAATGACGAAGATCTGGAGGGAATTCATGAGCATCAAAATGTTGCACTCAATCGTAAAATGTATGTAGCTTCAAGATCGAAGCAAGAAATCACCCATGAGAGCAATGTGCATGCATTAAGGGAAAATGGCTCAAATCCCATACTCCATTCCATTCCATTGCTCAAGATGAAAGGTGTACATATAGTAGTGGGGTGTGTAACTCCCCCACAAATGTAGTCATCAAGAGGTGGGAGTTACATTCCTGGAATAGCTGGTCAAATGTAACTCCTATGATGCTCTATGACGTGTGTAAGGCCATAATGACACCCTAGGACACCTAAGCATGGTGAATCACCTATGTGGAGGAATCCCATGTACTTAAAATATATACATGGTAAATATCCTACACCAACACCCCCCGAAGCATAGCTTAGGTGGACACATAGATGAAAATAAGGAGAAGTGGGTCTCGGAAAGAAGTCGATGAGGTACCCACATACAAGAAACTCTTGAAAAGTGGATTAAAAGGAGAAAACCAAGTGGGAAAACTCCCCTAAAAAGAGAGACAAGTCCACTCTCTAATCTAAGAAAGATGCCAAAGATGGGTCCCGGCCACAAATGAGCCTGTAAAGGTACCCATGTACAAAGAGGCAATCTCTTAGAAAAAGAAGAAGAGAGAAGAAGAGGGAGATGAGAGGAATGTAGAAGATTCCATGGATGGATCTGAACTCTACAGCTCTAGGAGGTCTCCCAAAAGAATGTTCGATCACGAGATCCTTTACCTTTGGACTGAAGAAGATCCATCCACACTGAACTATGTGCATGCCCTTAGGAAGGACATAAATGATGTTGGAAGTCCACCCACTCTATGAAGGAAACCGAAGGCAGCAACACGAAGAACTTGAGTCTGGTCCATGAAAGTGTGACATAGGTCTAGCAAGTGAGTGTGAAGGAACCAAAGGTAATGTCATGAGTGTAGAATTGTCAGAGTATGAAGGGTGAACACCTATAGAAAGGATTTCAACTAATATGAAGGAAACAAAACATCCCCCATAACATAAAATGGATCCACAAGCAAGGGTGGATCAATGAAGGTCTCTAGAAAAGTTGAAGTGGTAAGAGTCCTAAGGGGCACTCCCAACAATGGAGATGATGAACTCCTCTGAAATACCTGTAGATGGATGAGGAACCTATGTAGTACATCACAAGTGTACTCTACAAAAAGATGACTAAGGTCAGGAAGATACTCATCCCAATGAGGGGGCTCAACAAACAGAAGAGTGATGTCAGATAGGTATGAGTCATCTAATGAAGGTAGAGGAGTGAAAGGGGCCTCACACACTGAAGGTGGAAAAGAGGTGGGTGTGATGACTGTATGAGACTGTATAGGATACTTCTCAATATATGATGAGATGTGGGATGTGTCAACACTCTCTGGAATAGTGAGAGAAGGAGGAGAAGAGTCCTCTATAGTACTCTTGACATCAGAACTGGGTGCACAATCCTCATCATCAGAAGTAGAACAAGTGAGTATGTGTCAATGGAACTATCATCACATGAAGAAAAGGAGACAATTAGATCAACAACAACAACAATGGCGGTAGTATGTGAAGGGTCTCTATAGAGGGACTAAAGAATGCTCTAGACACGGTGGGGAGGATTTGAGTCTACCATGTGAAACCAGAGAGATCTGGAGACATGCATCATCAAGTGACCAAAAACATGGTCACAAGTGTCAAGAAGTCCTCTAGATGACGATGATCAGTGGGTGTAGGAACTGGCCCAAGTAAGAAGGGTGAAAGACCCTCGTGAGTGAAGTAACGTTCCATGGAAGCACGCCAAGCTAAATAGTTCCTCTCCCGATGAGAAGTGGCGGAGGATGTAAAGTGATCCTATAATGCTCAAGTCTGGAAAGAGAACCTCCATGATGCGGAAGCAAGAAGTGCAAGGTGCACAAATGCAAGACATCAGACTCGGCCGATAATGCGTCTGTGTCAAAACCCAAGAGTACTAGTGACCCCCTAGAATGTGGCACTTTATAAAGTAGTGTGTTTACAAAATTGACAATGTCATCACGTAATGTGTGAAAAATCATGAAACTTTGACTAAATAAGTGCTCAAAACCGAGTAGCGAGTCAAAAGTTATAGCAAGAAAATGATTCCCGCAACTAATGGAAAATTCCAATAAGCCTTGAAAAATGGATTAAAAAGTGCCCAAAATGGGTGCAAATGGTGTTATGTGGGTACTTGTTGGAAATGGCATCAAATTTTAGGTAGGGTTTGTTTTTCTTGTGAGGGGGGATTAGCCTCCTACCAACCCCGGACCTCGCCCTCCATCTTTGACATGCATAGGAAGGGCATTAATACAAGCAAAATAAAGCCTTAAAATATTTTACAATGCCATAATAAATGTTTTTCCTCAAAACATTAAAAAGGAGGGATTTTTTTAACCACCAAACAATGTCTAAAAGGGAATGGGGAGCTAGGGCATCACAAGTTCAGTGATCTAATGGGGAGTTACCAAACAAGCCGAGTCAAGTTAAAGGTAAAGCACCGCCAACCTATCCAAGGTCCTGTCTTAGCCAAGAGGTGGTGTTGACCGAACCAAGGGGTATGGGCCACGTGTCAGGTGTAATCCACTTCATGAAAAATGAAACATGAGTTGTTTTAACACATACACTCCCAAGTTGGTGAGGATTGGCATCGTTTAACAAGTGAAGCCACTGTGCAGGAAGGGTTACAAGTTGTTGTCGATGAGCTAAGTACAAGGTGTAACCGCTCATGTGTAATGTCTATACATAGATGTGGTAGAGAAACCCATCGGCACATGTCTAAATGGAAGATTCTAGATGCAAGGAATGCATCGAGGTAGAGTTGGTTTTCCACACGAGGAATGCACCAAAGTGAGCTCGTAGAGATGGTGAGAGCAGAGAGAATGAATGGAACCACCTGAACCAAGGACAAGCTTAACCAACAAACAATGTGAGCCAAAACTCAATTCACAAAAAATGACCATGCAGTGCACGAGTGGCTAAGAGCAATGTAAGATGGTGTATCAACGAGCCAAGAAAAAGTAGAGGGAGTAGTGGCAGGTCACAATGTGCACCAAGTGATTTAAAGGATTCACAAATCGTAAAACAAACACGAGTGCACGAGTCAGTGAACATGGTGAATGCAACCAGCCTAGCAGTAAACCCAAGGCAGTAGAAATAACCATGAGCTCAGCAGCTAATAGTGTAGATCGACCAAACACCCAAGTCAATAAAGAGCACAAGTAGACCAACGACCAAGGTGCCTCAAAACCAACTCATGAGCAAACCAAAAAACCTGCACATTTTGAACCTGTAATTTTTCTCAACAAAAAACACTAGGCACAAACCAAGTACATGAACCCTATAAAAATGCAAGTTAGCACAAATCAAGGAGAGCTTACACAAGAAACTACTGAAGAGAGTAGTAAAGCGAGCAACATGATTATGATCCCCGAGCTCGATACCATGTCGGAGGAATGACGAAGATCTAGAGGGAATTCGTGAGCATCAAAACATTGCACTCAACTACAAAATGTATGTAGCTTCAAGATCGAAGAAAGAAATCACCCATGAGAGAAATGTGCATGCATTAAGGGAAAATGGCTCAAATCCCATACTCCATTCCATTCCATTTCTCAAGATGAAAGGTGTACATATAGTAGTGGGGTGTGTAACTCCCCCACAAATGTAGCCATCAAGAGGTGGGAGTTACATTCCGGAATAGCTGGTCAAATGTAACTCCTATGATGCTCTATGACATGTGTAAGGCCATAATGACACCCTATGACACCTAAGCATGGTGAATCACCTATGTGGAGGAATCCCATGTACTTAAAATATATACATGGTAAATATCATACCAACAAAATATATAAGAGATCAGGATTGTGGATGAACAACAAGAAAATGATTGATGGAGTTACTTTGCATGTGTGTGAGAACCATTAGAATTGAAAAAAGGGGTAAGAAGACTATTCCTAGTAGTATTTTACTTTGATCAAAATCAGAGATACCATTAATAGTTATGATACACAATTATAGTCACAATTTGAAGATGTAAAGGGATACTGAGATAGAGGGTTTTGAGGATGATATTTTCAAAGAAGCACAAATTGAAATCTTGCATATAGGGAGAAGGCATAAATGGGTATCCAGGAAACCCATCACTATGGTTTGAAATCCCCTAGATTAAAAGGTACACTAGAAAATGCCCAAGACCAGGGTTATAAGAGAGTTAATAGGCTACAATGAGATAAGGTGATAACAAGGAAATTTAAATAGTTGAACTTTGAAAATTTTCATGAATTACACTGGGCCCAAACGGTATCTAAGGATGTGTTTTTTTATTTTTGGATATGCTTAGAGGTGGATAATCATGGATCTTTCATGGGAATGTCTCTTGAGAACTAAAATAGGGCAAGATTGATTCAACCCGAGAGGATTTATGATTTCTTTGATTAATTAACACTTTTGTTGAATGGATTCATGTTAGTCCTGAGCATGGTGAAACAATATAAAGAGTTTGAATAATAAAATTAAATAAAAAAATTCCAAATTTGTGCTTGATTTGGAATTAGTACACTTAAAGCTAGTGAAAGGAATAAAGTAGAAGTCTGAGGAAATGAGGTTTTACAATAAAATGAGTCATTTTAACAGTTGATTGGGCTTGTGTACAAAATGTGAGAGCAGGATATGGGGTTTGGAAGGGTAATTTATAAATTGATTGTGCTATTTTTTCATAATTGAGCCTATAGAGATTATTGGAAATACTTCTAAAAATATGATACTAATGAGAATGATTGAAATTTGTTGATATGTGTTGATGAATTCTTGCAAATGTGTTAGAGCTCTACATCACCTCATGATGTTTCAAATCCTTCATGAACCTCATGATAACCATTCCTTGGGTATTTTAATTGATAAAACTTATATATTTGTTTTGATTTATTATGTGTTATAAGGAATTGCATGAGTCCATATATTCGAGAAATTGTTGCTACCTTTGGGAGTTGTGAAGTTTATAAAATATAGTTTTGAAACATCTAAAACTCCTACAAATGTTAATAACCAATCAAGAAGACCCCAAAACATAAACAATGACTATATTATTTCACAAAACAAATATCGATTGTAGAATTTAAACCCTAAAAGAATTTAGGTTGAATGTTGAAATCTTGAAAAATACCTATATGACTTGGATTAAAATATGAAAAACTATCTTCTAAAGCTATGATAGATAGAGCTATGAGAATAGTTCCGTAAGGTCAAGAGATCTAATTTCTTATATTTACTAAAATAAATTTAAACTATAATAAATAATAAAATATAAAGATTAATAAAATAAATACTTAATACTTAAACCTTTTTTTTAAAAATATATCCCTCACATAAACATATATACCACATAGAAAATAGGAACGTGAGTGTGTTATAACGCACTCATGTTTTAGGCTTGGTAATTACCAATTCTAGAATTTCATAACACGCTTGCACTTTCCAAAAATGCACACATGTTTCTCTTAAAATAAAAATTTCACCACTTTTTGTTCCCCCATCTCCATGCACTTTCCCCAATATAATTTCTAATAATTGCACTCTTATTCGTGGCTATGATTCAACTAATTTCACATGCTTAGAAATCTCAAATTACATATCAAATTTGTGCCTACTATTATCCCCACATAATTTTTCTTTATTGACACATCGTTTTAATTCAATATTTTACTGGGAGGACTGTGGATTCATATAATGCATGTAGTTTCATATATTGTTCATCAATGCATAAAATTATTATATGATGGTTAAGAACATAGAATTATTATAGACCTTGATCCATTCAAATTTTGTCACATACACCATGTTACTACTATGCCTATTCCTCCATCGCATCCTATTCCAAATGGTAGTATTGATGCATACGACGTCGGTTAATCTAGCACTTCACAATCTTCCTTCGCTGCTCAAATAATCTAGATATTTCTACTCATACTAAAACCATCATTTCACCCACAATGTCTGCTCCTATAAACACTACTACTCCACTTATTGAGGATCCTATTCACCCCTACATCTAGTGTACCTTCTACAAATATCCTAGACACATCTATATATCATGAAAATACCAAAATGGATGATTCGATGATTGATGATGAAGTCGAAATCTTGTTGAACTTACTAATGAAAATTGGGAAATCTTATTTTCACTCTATATATATATATATATATATATATATATATATACTATGACTCATATTTCAATGACACTTTTGTTACCAATGGCCCCAGTGAATACAAATTCAAAACCCCTCCTAGTAACACTATTATACTTTATAGGTGGTTTGTCCATACTTTGGACACAATTTCACCTTCTCATAGGTAATCTACATCTACACCACTTTCTTTCACATGATTTCTTTTCATCAATAACTATTATTATCATCATATTCCATTGGATCTTACTTTCTTTGATACTATTTATACATATGTAATCTTGAATTCGAATAGATTGACACTCAATCATATCTTATCTCCGCCTCACTCACCACATCTCTATCATATATATGGTCACATTATGACTTCTTATGGTCTCCACATTTTCCATTTAATAATATTCATTACACGTGCCCCTTGTTTTTATCCATCGATGCTTGAGCAATCTTGGCTTGATTATCTTGGGAAATTTTGAACTTAATCACACACTATAACTTTCCCTATGTCATTAAGGCATATTTCTATCTGTAATGATTCATCTCTTAGTTATTCACAAAGTATCACCCATTTCTATGCACATGGGTGTTCATAAACACCTTTCATCAAATAAGAGTACATAGTTACAATGTAACCTTACATCACAATGTCTCTTTATATAACACACCTTATACTATTTCTTATCAAGTATCCAACGCATCTCCGGTTGGCTTTGATCGGGAAAAGGATGATCTTTTAGATAATGTCACTTGATCAATTTCTTCCTCAAACACTTGGGGGAGTAACACTTATTTATCCCTCCATCTAGCATCAACACACGTCTCATAGCCTCATCACATCATATCTAGTCTTTCACATACAACATAGATATCTTGATACATTAGTATCATCATTACCCGATGATGCACTCTCGTGCTATAGTTCACACTTGATTGTTGAGGAAATCCTATACACATGAACCTCACACACTACACACTACACTACACACTACACATTACACTCTAAAGGATTCACTCATCATTCACTCATCACATATCTTTCTCACAACATTTATCATGCATTATAAACACTATGTACTCTATGCATTCATGACATATCTTTCTTGCATCTACTTTTACATACTTCTCTCATTACCCTAAGACACATTCTAGTTTTGTGGTCCCCATTCTATTTTGAGGGTCTACATATCAAATGGACCTCACCATAATCACATGTTCAATAAATCACTCATTTACTCACACACATACATTCTAGGATTTGTGCTTTGAAAGATCACATCTTTTTAGTACAAAAATTCATATCATTTCCGAATGATGCACTATTGTTCTATGGTTCATTCTTTCTTTGCTAAGGTGGAATGTATAAATGAACCTCATCTCATGCATACTCATTCATACTCACTCGAGGGGGAAATGGCTCCTCATCATACATATACTACATTCCATTCCATATAATCCACAACATATTGCATATCTTGAATGCATTTACTCTTGCTTACTCATGCTTACATGTACACTTTCTTACACATGCTAGAAAAATAATTTTTATGTCATTATATTTTCCATATACACATACTGATTCACTTGTCTTCTAGTTATGATTGTATGAATTTATAGAGATTGATACACACAACATGGAAGCTTGGTGCACTACCTATTAAAAGTCCCACAATGGCTCCTAAGGGCATCCACTTTCATACACATTCACATGTTTTATTGTTTCATTTTTCATAACACATTATTATACCATATTATACACAATTTTACATAGTTTTTATCTTTCTAAGATTTTAACGGGTGATTCATGTGCAATATTTATTTTTGGAAGATTACTTGTTTTCATGGTTGTCTATTACATTTCTTTTTATTCTCTATCTCTCGATTTTAATTGTTTGTGGGATTCTCCTATGTCTTACTTGTTATCTAATTCTTTGTGGCCACCATAGACTTGATTGTCTTACGACATCGTGAGTGATGTACCATATTGGAAACCCACTTTTTGTGGTCTACACTAAATTCTTACGTGTTTTCTTCTTACATCCTAGCTTACACATGGTTTATTTTTTTACTAGCTTTCATCTTACATATGTGTTTGTCTTGCTTGTGCTAACACTTGTTTCCTAGCCATTTTGTTTGTGTGTTCCTTGGTTTCTACCAATCACACTCCCTTCCCCTGCAAGGTATATTTTCAACACATAATTCGGTCCTCCTTTGGGCCACATACTACTAAGTGACATCGCGTGTACCCCAACCGATGGGGCATCATTCAGTGAATTAGTCACCCCACATAATAGTTTAAGATTACCACATAAACATAGTTTAATATTGGTACATCACATTCATCAATCTCTTAGACAAGGATTAGAATCTTACTTGGGTCCTTAGAATAATGCAGATACTAATGCCAAAACCCACACAAGAGGCGCCGGGTGCCCTAAACCTTCCTTGATTCCTGTGACCAAGGGGTAGATTTCTTAGTTCAACATGGTCTTGAATACTTCACACAATGGATTTTACATGGAATACAATCCTTAGCACTCAATATGCATAGTATGAACAAAATTTCCTACTTCGCATTGGATTAGAATGTTTGAAACTGATCATATTTTTACACACCATTTGTAGTGGTGTTTTATACTCAGGAAGCAATTAAATGTTAGATATGACACCATAATTTTCTCCCTACGCTTCTTCCATTTCTTGTCATTATATCACTTGGAAAGCTCAAATTCATTAAAATTGGCATGAGATCACCCAAAAGAATCATTCTTTTACATCATCTACATGATCATTTGGACACTTTTAACTCATCACGGATCAGGTACACATGTTTTTTTATTCACATTTTTGAATTTTACATACTTTTCACTCATATACACGTGTATTTGACTACTTTTTCATTCATCTCTTTTACAAGTCTATCCTTATCTTAAGCGGTAGTCACATCTATTAGCAATTAGAGAACAAATATTTAGAAATAATTCCTCAAATCAAAGTAGTAGGAAACTATATAGAAGAATTATACTTGTAGAAATATATCAACATAAATAAATAATACACAAAAAAAGACAAGACAAGATTTGTGTGGTTCACCTAATGTGGGCTATGTCCACCAAGAAATTTCTATATTTTACTATCAAAAAGAGTAAAAAAATCTCACAGTCTTCTCTCATTTATGAACTCACAACAAAATTCCAAAGATGTTAAACCACATCTAAACCACAATTGACACCCAATTACTTAACCTTGATCATTCTTGATCACCTCTTGATCACTAAGACTCAAGACCTCTTGAACACTCAATATATATTCAAGATACCCTAAAACCTTTATTTATAGGATTAATTTCATTTTAATAAGTCCTAAAGTGACCCTAGAAGTTATAAAGTCATAACCTTTCAACTTCCCATGGCTGGAAAAACTATCATGGTGTTGATAACCATTTAAAACAACTTAACAACAATTTCAGAACAAGATGACTATAGAATTATCTTGAAGTCTCCAAACTTAACTATTCACTTCAATATGTATTCTAGAAGACCAAAAAAATAGGCTCCACACCCCAACAATCTCCCACTTGGAGACTATTCCCAACGAGTAAAGTTTTCAAACCTTCATTATCAACCATGAAAGCCAATCAAAGTTAAACACAACTTCAAATTCTCCCTTATGATCACCTTAGTCATCATATCTATAGGATTTTGAATAGTATGAATCTTTTCCAGCTTGACTTATCTTCTTCCAAAGCTTCCCCGATGAAATGATATCTTAGCTAAATGTTCTTCTTCCTAGAGTGGAAAGCGAAGTTCTTCACCAAATTAATAGTGCTCGACTATCACTATGTAGTCTCCCAAATTATTACTTATGACCCAACTCATCAAGAAACTATTGGATCAAAATCATCTCCTTTCTTGGAAACAACATACTTAGCCTCCATGGTTGATAAAGCCATAACCTTTTTGTAACCGTGAAATCAACTCACCGTTGTATCACCTACTATAAATACATAACTTGTCATGTTTCTCCTAATGTCCAAATATCTTTCCATGTTCGAATCTACATAGCCACACAATTTAGTTTCAAATCCACTTTGAAACAAAATGTTTCTCCCATGGTCCATCTAAAATACCAAAGGATCCACTTCATTGCCTGCCAGTTCTCTCTACCTAGATCACTCATAAACCTACTCACTACTTCCACTACATGGGAAATGTCAAGCCTAGTGCATACCATAGCACACATATCAAGCTACCAACCATTGATGAGTATGGTACCCTAGACATATGGATTCTATCCTCCTTAGTCTTGGGACTCTTCTCCTTCGATAATTTAAAGTGACCTTCCAAAGGAGTACCAACCTGATTTAAAGCATTACGCATACTAAACCTCTCAAAGACCTTCTTTGTGTACTCTTCTTGAGATAATATCAGCTTTATCTCCTTCCTATTCGAGTTATTCTCATACCAAAGATTTTTTTTCTACCCCCAAATCCTTCATAGAAAAAGAGTCACCTAGCTACTTCTTGAGTACCTTTATTTCTTGCATGTTCTTCCCTGTAGCAAGCATATCATCCACATACAGGCACAAAATACTATAACTACCATGAAGAAACTCTTGATGTACATGAAATGGTTTGAGTGACACTGGAGTAACCTTGCTTCAACAAAATTTTTTTGTCAAACTTCTTGTACCACTATCGTGGAGCTTGTTTTAGGCCATACAAGCTCTTCTTTAATTTGCACACTAACCTCTCCTTCCCTTTGACCTCATAACCTTATGGCTACTGCATATACAATTCCTCCTCCAACTCACCATGAAGGAATGTAGTCTTCACATCTAACTGCTCTAAGTGCAAGTCTTCTACTACTACTAAACCAAGAATAGTCCTAATAGAATTTATTTTAACAACAGGAGAAAAATTTCATCAAAGTCTATACCTTTCTTCTATGAAAATCCCTTGACAACCAACTGGGCCTTATATCTTTTCCTTCCTACATCTTCCTCTTTGATTCTATACACCCACTTTTTTTCAATTCTTTCTTCCCTTGGGTAGCTCCACCAAATCCCAAGTCTAGTTCTCCATAAGAGATCTATGTTCTTCATCCATGACCATCTCTTACTTTTCCCGGCATCTACCCGCACTACTTCCTCAAGAACTCTAGCTCTTCACTATTAGTGAGAAATAAATAAATCAAATACGAGTAAAACATCCAGTTCCCTTCTTACCCTAGAAGACCTTCTCACCTCAGGAGTTTGGGGTTTTTGATGAGTAGGTTCCTAAAATGGATATGCTAGAACATGTTGCACCTGAACCGGCCCCTTGGACACCTTACTATCCACAACGTCCTCTAACACTTTGTATTCTTTCTTTGATTTCTCTTTCTTTTCCTATAATTGATCTTTATACATGAATTTTTCATTAAAGACAATATCTCTAGACCGAAATATTTTCTTTTCCTTAAGACTCCAAACATAAAAACCAAAGTCATCCTCACCATATCCAACAAAGGTGTATTTCTTAGACTTATCCTCTAACTTGGTCCTATCATCTTTATCAATGTGAAAAATACCTCCCATCCAAATAATCTAAGAAATGAGTAATCAATTTTCTTACTAGATGACAAAGCCACCTTAGGTATACCTCCATCTAAGGCCATAGAGGGTCCTCTGTTAATAGATAAACAACTATGCTTACCACTTCTACCAAAACCTCGAGTGGTAGCCTCGTATGTAACCTCATGCACATCTAGCACACTCCATGATTGTCCTATTCATTCTCTCTCGACACTCCATTTTCCTATGGAGTATTTGGAATTGTTATTTTCCTATAAATCCCATTTACCAAACAATAATCAAGAAATTCATTTGCTGCAATACTCCCCTCCATTATCCGACTGAGACATTTTAACTTGAGACTTGTTTCATTCTCAAAAAAGGCTTTCACATAATTTGAAAGTTTTAAACACATCAAATTTGTTTCTAATGCAATATACCCAAAATTTTCTAGTTTCATCATCAATGAAAGTGACATTAATATCATGAACCACCAATAGAGTTTATCTTAGATGGCCCCCATACATCTCGTATGCACTAACTCCAACTTACCCTCCTTCCCTGGTAGGTCTAACCTTGAGGAATATCACCCACTTTTGTTTCCCATAAACAAATTCCTCACAGAAGTCCAAATCTAACTCCTTTAATCTAGGCAAATTTTCCTTTATAATCTGCATGCCCTTATGAATCATATGACCAAGTCTTTGGTGCCACAAATTTGCATCTGCATATGCAAAACTAAATTACAATAATCAACACCACACATTAAATACAAAGTACTATTTTTTTACCTCTTGTAACCACGAGAACTCCCTTGGTAACCTTCCAATAATCTATTGTAAAATTGATTATATAACCATCATTACCCAAATTTGACTTCGTTGATATCAAGTTCTACCTCAACTTAGGAACTTACGATGTACTTAAGTAGCCATGTGTTCCCATTCTACATTTTCACTGAAAAAAACCTTTCCCTACTATCTTGCATGGTTCATCATCACCAAGATATACATGTCAAAAATCTCCTAGAACAAAATCACTAAAGTAATGTCTATATGGGGTGGCATGGAAAGAAGCTCCTAAATCTAACACCCAAGACTCAACAATATTATCTAAATAAATAATTAAAGAATCTTTATAAACATCCCCTACTACCACATTTACCTCTTTAGTTTCCTCCTTTTTCTTCTTATCCTGAAGATCCCATAAATCTTTTTTAGCATGACCAACCTTCCCATATGCCAAAATTCTAACTTGCTCTTAGACTTTGACCTTCCATGAACATTCGACTTCCCATGCTTACCTTTCCCTCTATTCTTTTATCTCCCTCTACTCTCCACCATCAAAGTGTTTCAAGAATTTGAAGAATCTTGATTGCTCTTCCTTCACATTTCCTCACTTAGGATCACACCTATTACATCCTCAAACTTCAGCTTTGAATTTTTAGAGATTGAATTACTTACAACCATAACCAAGTTGTCCTAGCTATCTAAAGGGAGTAAAAAGCCAAAAAGCCTTGACCTCATCATCAAAGTCAAATTTTACCAAGTTTAACATACTCACAATCATATTAAATTCATTAAATGATCAAGCAACAAAACCATTCTGAGACATCTTCATTTTAAATAAAATTTTCATTAAAAATATTTTATTAGAGGAAAAGGGTTTTTTCATATAACTTCCCCAACACACTCATGAGACCTTATGTGGTATTATCCTATGATATGTTGAAAGAAACCGAAGATGTAAGGCATAGCTGAATTTACCCAGAGCACCTTTTTATCAAGAAACTCCCAATCCTCATCGACATGGTTATAGGTTTCTTGTCTTTTCTAGCCAAAGGAAAATGGAGGCCATTTTGATATAAGTAATCCTCCATTTGCATCTTCCAAAACAAATTTCTTCCCATTTAACTTCTCAAACCTCGATCTTCCCTCATACGCTATAGCTCCCTACTCAAGCTAAAATTTCCTTGTGAATTACCACTTTAGCAAAAACCACCAAATATTTGATACCATTTGTTAGGAATTAGAGAATAAATATGTGAAAAATTCCTCAAATTGTAGTAGTAGGAAACTATATAGCAGAATTATACTTTCAGAAATATAACAACATAAATAAATAATGCACAAAAAGAAGACAAGACAAGATTTAGTGTGGTTCACCCAATGTGGGCTACGTTCACCAAGAACTTGCTTAGATTTTATTATAAAAAGAGTAAAACAAATCTCACAGTCTTTCTCGTTATGAACTAAAAACAGAATTTCCAAAGATGCTAAATAACATCTAAACCACAATTTACACCCAATTTCTTAACCTTGATCACTAAGATTCAAGACCTCTTGAACACTCAAGATATCTTCAAGATACCCTAACATCTCTATTTATAGGATTATAATCCTTTTAAGATGTCCTAAAGCCGACCTTAGAAGTTTTAATGTCATAATCTTTCAACTTCCCATGGCTAGAAAATCTATCATGGAGTTGACAGCCAATTAACAACAACGTCACAACAACATCATAGCAACGTCATAAGAACTGCAGATTGGTCCTGAAGTCTCCAAAATTAACCGTTATAACTCTAACACTTCAATACTTATTCTAGAAGACCAAAACAAAGACTCCACACCCTAACAACATCATCCTACATCAACACACATTAATAAAATCAATCACAAATCATCTACATAGAACATAGGTACAATTGCAACATCTACGTATGCATTTCAGCCCTAGGGTCATCATCATCATCACTTTTTACAATTTAATCTCTCTAGTTTTTATGCTCCACATTTTTATCACTACCCACTTTTCGTTTGTCTCTGCATGTTTTCCCCTTCCATATATATGGTTATAAGGTAAGCATCTTGGCTACTTTATGTTTTTGATCTTTCACCCAACAACATAAAAGTAGGGGAAAATGCAGACACTAAATCATACATTTTGGGTACATATATAGTCCTAATTACATACTATTATTCATATGATTCCTAATTAAGAAAAATACTAATCAACAAATTCTTTGGCCATCTTTTCTTACTTTCTATTGGCACTTTTTTCTTGCACTCTTTCTAGACCAGTATGCCTTTTCATACTTTGAGATTTCTCATCTTGGACACTAGTGTCCAACTAGGATGCCAAAGCATGTCAAGTACCCTGTCCCTTCCGGGTGTCCCTTACCTCTTTATACTTTTTTCACATATTTTGGGTCCTTTTTAGTAGTTTGGTAATATTATCTTTGTGGTAGTCTTACAAGGTTAATTATGAAATTCAAGCATGGCAATCATATCAATATATAGTTATGTGATCATAATAAAAGACCAAGCACTAACCATTAGCATTCACCACCTAATATTGCATCCAAAGGAGATTAACAGAGCATTCAATCATCTGTATAAGCATCCACACAAGGGAAAGGGAATGCATTCTTTTATATACACTACTTAGGAGGGGAAGTTCATTCTTTGAATGCACACATCTATCTATATTTCTACATCTATTATTTCTCTTTATTCAAGTGTGACACACACAAGAGCCACCTAGGGCATAATCTCTTCATGCACAAAAATATAAATAAATTTGGTATGAAATGTAGTGCAACACTCAATCATAAGATCAATTGCTTAATAGTTGAGGATAGTTTGAGCCTTCATTTGTATTATTTTCTTTTGGGATTGGATATAATCTTGAGGTTTTTCAAGTCATTTTTTATTGTAGGTTATCAATGACATTGACAATCATTTTGTGACATACTAGAGACTAAAAGTGAAGGAAAAAGAACATATCATGACCTTTCAAAGGAGGTTTTGAGGATTTGTGTAGTCATGGGTTCTATAGTAGTTATGTGGCACCCACAGTGACCTCGACCCATTCCTAGTTCCCAGTCTAGGAAAATCTCCTAGTTGGACATTTTTATGAGGTGTTGTGCAAATCTTCTCCCTCTCTATTCATCAAGTCATGACTTCTACATAGTGAAAATCTGATTGCGAATCATCTAAGTCTTCTTATCTCCTATTTGCAACTAGGGTTTCATACTTTCTATCTTAAATGCCATGGGTCATTTGTGTATTTCATTACAAATTTATCTTACAACATTTTAGATTATGAATTTTATTATTTGAAAATAATTTTTATTAATTAATATGTCTTGAAATAAATCTTCCCTAACCACATGTTGAATAATAATTAAAACCTTGCACATCTGAACCACCCAATTCCCACACCATCAACACCTTAAACCCAAAAGTCACCATCATCATTTGTTCCCATTTCCCCTCCATTGATCTTACCCTCCTCCATTTCTTTAACATCTACAATCACACCTGGTACCTACATCCATTCCCTCATTTATTGAGTCCACATCCACCCTATCCAAATCTATTACATCCACATACCTTTAATGTATATCCGAACCCACCATAACTACACCCACATCTATCACATATGTACCTACCCCTATTTCAAACCCTACATCTACATCCACACCTAAAATTTATTTCTATGTTAGCACCTTAGATTGAATCCACATCTACACACCTTTCCATCGTGTTTGCATCTACATCTACTCCCATATCCAAAAACCCTTAAAATTTCACTTTTGTTACCAAAAGGATCCTTTACTCTCATCTTCATCTTTTGTGATGCTACTACTTTTATACCCGCATCTCTAAAATCATCTTTGACCCTCTTCGATCTCATCAAATGCATTATCAAAAAGGACTCTTATCTTCTATTTCCTCTTCTTCAAAGCATAAACCCACACCACCTAATTCCCATGTTGTAAACATTATCATCCACACCGAGGAAAAACATCACATAGTAAATCCAAGAACTTTAGAATTCCCACTCGAAATCGCTTACCCATCCATAGAAGAAGATAAAACTTTCTCCTTCAAATCCCAGTCAATCCAAATCTCCCACCATGTAATCATATTTCTTGGGGCATCAGCCTTATCTTTTTGTACCATGCCCTTCCTCCTCAACATATTACTAACTACACTCCAAAACGCCTATTTCTCCCCCGTTCTACATCTAAATCATCATTCATTCTTTCAAATCTATATCCATATCTAATTCATCTAGTTACACTCTCAAATCTGCAACAAAATCAACCATTCCTCCCCTCATCTAGGTCATGAGTACCTAAATTAAAATAAAATACTAAGGATCCCATGAAGACTCATGATAAAACATACCCCTCTTAGCTTTATCACCCTCACCTAAGCCAAATTATCCTAAGGACCATAACACTTCACCTTCACAATTCACCATCAAATATTATCCTGGGATATTTTAGTGTCTTGTCCATGAATTCACAATCACCCTACCCCTTATCAATCCCTTTGATCCACATGGGTCAAATCCAACATGGTTTTACCCTAACACTACATGTTCCTACCATCACACCCTAATTATGATAATGAACAATGTAAATCCCTATGTACTCTCATTGATAAATTTATCAAATAAGATGATATCTTCCTCAAAAGGATCACCCCATCCCTTCCACTAGCCAATCAAATCCACACCCCATCTTCTAACCAAGTCTATAACATCCAAGACCCTTCCTCATCCATGAATTTCATTGTTATCCCTCCTCCCTCATTCACCTCCTCTAGGATGGTCCTCCTCTCTATATTAATGTCATCCACATCACCACCCACTCTTGTCTTCACGAGCCTCGGTCACTTATGCAATCCAAATAAAAAGGCATCATCATTACTTTCTCTAACGAGCCCAATCCATCCCCTGCTTAATATAAGACTAAGGTATCCATCTTGCCAACACAACCAACCTAGAAATCACCTATCATTGAGAAGAGTATCATAAGGAAGCTCCACCAAAACTCCCATTAATATTTCTCTTTGGGATCTTATCCAAATCTCACCCCATCATTAGAAAGTGGTGATTGAGGAACTACAACACTTTCCCATCTCATATAAAGAATCCAATCCATTTTAGTCCTTGTGGGACTCTAAACACTTCTTCCACCATTTCTTTTGATAAATTAAAAATTCTAGACATCTTACCCAAAGATATGGAACTTCCACTCTTCATCACTATCCGCATCAACAACACATTCATTCACCACTTTATGATAGATGATGGCACCAATATTAAAATCATCTCATATCATACATTTAATCAACATGAAATTCCAAAATCTATCATCTCCCAATCACCCTCGATCCTACACATGTTTAATTATTTTGTGACCTCTTCTTTAGGCATACAATTCTTTCCCATCCATGTTGGTGACAAAATATTCTATGAAGTATTAGAAATTTTTGAAAGGGATTCTTAATACTATGTATTTCTTTGGCATTGCAGATTCATGCCATGCACGAGTCCTAAACACAATCCATCATTACATAAAATATGAACATTAAGGGAATATCCATACCCTTCCCATCGATCTTCCTCCTTTAAAGTATGTCACACAAATTATCGACCCAATGATGTGCTCATCCTAAAACAAGATTCATCCTTTGAAGCATCCACCAGTTCCTTTGTGCCTACATCTAAACTTCCTAATGATGAATCTTGTGACAATGTGATAAAAACCTATATCTTGGGATGTATCAAATCCTATCTTTTAATTAGCTTCCTACCTTAATCTAGTTGGTAGTCCCAATAAAACACCCAAATATCAATCAAATTTTGGGGACATCATTTATGTTGGTCACTTCATCTTAAAACCAACATCATCTATGGAAAAATTGATGCCCTTCATCCCATATTGACAATCAACCTCATACCAAACCTTACACCAATGGATTTTACTTCCTCTATAATAAAGCCTTCACCTATACATACCTCCACCACTACATGTGGAAGGGATTTGGTTTAGGATGTTATGAATAGGGTATACATGATCTTATCATTAACTAATCTCATGAGCCTCATGAAATATTCATACTAGGTTTCAAATAGGAATCAACTATCTATATCATGTAGCCTTCTTCTACATCTCCCATGCACATCGATTCATCACCCACCCCTTCTCCATTTTAAAACCATATATTTATAAATGATATCATGTCCCTTCCTCTTTTATTTTTTCTCCACCATCACCCTAGGATCGATCACTTACTAGACTGGGGGTGAAATTAGGTCCCTTCCTCTCATTTTTTTTGACATGGTAGAGGAGGATTCCCCTACCATCAACACTCTCCAATTTACCAATGAAAACTCCATCCTTTCATATATGGGGGAATAATATTCCCATCTTAATAAGGCCTTACCTCCTGACACATCCAATCTCCTCAACATATATACTATCAAATTAATATTGGGAGTCCATAAGATCCTTGCATCCTCAAGATGGCCAATATTTTGAACCTTGAGAACTCGAGGCCTTTATTACCTTTATTTCTAGACATAGAAAGCTTTTGCAAGGTTGTATTTTGACATGCTTGGACTCGATCCATCCATTTTTTTCTATAACATTTACACCATCCTTGACACTAAATTGGTCAAGCATAAGCTTTTCCACATGCATCTTCACATCGTTCTTCTTTCGATAATGTCTTCTTCTTATAACTTCATTTAACCCATAGACTATCCAAATGTTGTTTTGACCATCATACCCATTACCAAATATTCAAGAAAGATCCACATATATATGAAATTTTGAGATTTAAATATCTCTTTCCCTAGGGATGACTATCCCTTCCCAACATCGATAGCTAGTCTACTTGACATCCGGCCATGAGATGTTATCTCTTATGGATGGTTTTTCTAGTTATAATTAGATTCTCATCACACCATAGGACCAACATAAGACATATTTAATCATCCTTGGGAACCTTATGCTACCACATTATGCCCTTTTGTTCAAAAATGCAAGGGACATCTATCATTGCACTATGACCTACATCTTCCATGACCTTGTCCAAAAAACTAAGAAGATTAATGTCAATGAACTCTTAGGAAAATCCAAAAATTACAGGACCATCTTGTTATCTTATAAAATCCTCTTCACATGTCTTACCCAATTCCTCCTCTGTATGAATCGCACTAAGTGTGCATTTTGAGTTATGAAAAGAAAAATCATTTGATTCATTATTTATATAATGTGCATTGAAGTTTTCCCCACCAAAATCAAAGCTCTCCTCGAGACACATACTCTTTATAACCTCGAAAAAAATTCCCAATCTTCAAAGTAGACTTTAATCCATCCATCATTTCATCTTCACATCTTTCGACCCTTTACCAATGTTTCCATCATCTCCTTTGTAAGGAAACCCAATTCAAATGGGATTCCAATTTTTAGAAGGTCTTTGATGATCTCAAGAAATATCTTATATCTCCACCTATTCTCACACCTACACATGAGGGGAAGCATCTATACCTCTACATATCTGCCTCTAATCATATTCTAGGTGTCATATTGGTGCACTGCGATGAATGAGGCAGGGATCAAGCCTTCTATTACATTATCCGTACTCTTATTGATTATGAGTCTTTCTAGACTGAAGCCAAAAAACTGTGTTATTCTCTCTTCTTCACCACATCCAAAATTTTTCACTATCTCCTCAATCATAGAAACTTCATCATCACTAGCTATAATCTTCTCAAAACCATACACTCCAAGACTTATCATAACGATCACATCATTTGATGGCTCATGCACATGACTGAGTTTGGCATATATTTTATCTCTCTAAAATTTATCAAAGACCGGACCACTACCGATCAAATAGTTGAAGACCCTTTTTGGATAACCATCTTCCTCACAAAAATTTCAAGATGAATCCATTTATACCCTCAATCTTGACTTCTCTCCTCTCATAATGAAAATTTTCTTTGATGGATCGAAAAGAAGGGAAGGTGGTCGGGTTATCATTATTCTTCCTTGGGATACTCTTATCCCCATTTCCTATAATATTTACTTAGAATTTACTAACAACATGGATGATTACAAACCCTCATCTTATGTCTCCAAATCGTTGTCATGCTTGGCATTAAAATTATTTATATATATGGTGACTCTTAGCTCATCATCAATCAAGTAAAAGGAACCTATTAGTGTAAAAATTAAGTCCTTAAAAATATAAGGATGTTGGTTTTATCCTTGAGGCCTTTAATCAAGTATAATATCCAATCCATTCCTTGCTCATCTAATCATTTTGCAGAAACCATGGCTTCCCTTGCATCCCTTATCCCATGGGAAACTAAAGATTCCAAAATCTCCATTTTTATCTATTTCCTTGATCAACCATCCCATACCCATGATATCACTCATGCTAACCATTGACCCCAATCAATCGGACATTGGTACACTTAGATCTTCTACTACTTATATGTGTCCAAGATCCCCTATGACCTATCTAAAAATTTTAGGATGTAATTTCTTCAATGCGTTAATCCCTATGTCATTATTTGAAGTATCCCTTACAAATGTTGATTTGATGGCATATTTTAAAAATTTTTAAATCACATGAATTTACCCATGTACCATATAATAACTACATGATGATTTATGTGGTGGAAATTTTAGTGGTTTGATTTTTTTAAATGGGTTCTTCATCTACACTATTCATTGGCCACTCTCAATAAAGACTTCTATGAATATTTTAAGAAATTTTTATAAATTCTAGAAACATTCTTACCTTATCCACATCCCTATTTCAGCCTTATATCAATCCCAGGATCGATGTCATTTCTCATAATAAGGCCTCAATCTCATTAGTCTCATCAATCCATACTCTTCTCGGTGTCATCATTTTGGCATCATTGATACCTAATACATCACCAAATTGGTGGAAACCATTACAATATCATCCACCACAACTAATAAAATCATTAACTTTGTTTATCAATACATCATTTTTCATTTTGGTGTTCCCCATAAAAGAGACATGGACAACATCTAAAGTCTTTTCAAAAATAAAGACCCTAAGAAGCTTTGTGAATATGTAAACATCAAC
Organism: Taxus wallichiana var. yunnanensis; assembly: GCA_018340775.1. Taxonomy (NCBI): domain Eukaryota; kingdom Viridiplantae; phylum Streptophyta; class Pinopsida; order Cupressales; family Taxaceae; genus Taxus; species Taxus wallichiana. The sequence goes on from CM031238.1 coordinate 730,203,212, forward strand.
CTCATCTTTTCCTCTCCTTATTATCCTCAAGCTAACAAAAATATGAAGCCACTATCAAAAACTTACTAAAACCATTTACAAATTAGTTCTTAACTAGCATCTTCACATCTCCTTCACTCTTTTGGCTTAATGTACTAGAATCTTTATCTCTATGGGAGTTACTACTTTCTCTCTTGTTTACGACTCTAAAATGTTATTCCTTTTGAAGTAAAATCCCATCCTTATGTTCTCTCTTCGTGAATTTATCATTGATGATGAGTATCATCAGAATGTCTCACCCAAATTGAGTTTCTAAATGAGAAAAGTTTGATCACCCTTCAACATCATCATGTATATCAAGAGTGCATCATAAAATTTTCTTATAATAAACATATCAACAAATAAGAATTTAACATCAGTGACATCATCTTAAAAGAAAATCAAAATGTCACTACTCTAGAAAGGATCCAACATGGAAATATTTTTCCCAACTAGATTGGACCATACATTGTCATGCATAAGTATGGGTTTGGATCCTATTGCTTAGCCTCCCTTGATGGAAAACTAGAGATGGAACCTCCCAACACCTTTCACTTAGGACCATTATACTTTTAACATGTCTACCAATGTAGCCTTAGTCACATTTTACAATCTTTCATTCCCATCATTAGCCTTTCAATGTGTCGGTGTAATTAATTGTAATTAGGTAATTCACCATCACTACCCTTTAGATAACCTTAAATATGGGCATCATAGCTTTTCTTATAGAATATTCCTTATAGACACATTCTTCCTTCTCATTAGGAACCCCACAATAATTTCATCTATCACCCATCTTATCTACTTATTAAACCACAACAAGGCTCCAAAAGTGTTCCTTATACATGTTCTCATCCCTCCCTAGGTGGTCTACTTGGATATCTCTATCTCTATCCAAAGTTCAAAATATTTAATGCTCAAATAAAATCAATTTTATCCAAAATAAGAATTCCCCCTCGAAGGACCACTATCCATATAAATAAAAATGGTAAAAATTATAGACTAATCCTCAAATGATAGTTATCATGCATATATAATCACACCATCTAAAAATTCAAAATAAAATTTAAAATTAAAACCCCTAATTTTAGAACACTCCCTCAAAGGATGGATACTCTTTTATATTATGGTAAAGGCTTCCCGCATCTATCACCCTTCTTAAAAACAATAAAATAAAAAATATTAAAAGTAAGTAAGCATTCCTTGAAAGCTTCCCACATTGATTAACTTTCCCATCTTCTCCAAAATTCCCACATTGATCAGTTTTCACCATATTGCTCAAATTTAGGGCATAGACCTAGGACTTCCACCTAAGGAGAATCTCCTTCCTCCTATGATTTCCATCTTAACAGATTTTTCATGTCTATGATAGGTCTATAAGCAAACTTTCTATATTTTCCACATGATCTTAAATGTGACTAACTATCGTTAATTATATGTTAACACCTGTCAATAATCACAAATTAATTTTTTTGTGTTTTCCCTCTCACACTTTTCCTCTATTCCAGTTCTAAAGCATCTTTCGAACATACACTCACCTCTACAATGAAGTGTATTCTCATATGTTTGGGTCACCTTTGTAAGGATGCACCATTTTCATCAAACTATCCCAAATTTTACATACCCAATTCACCTATTACATCATATAACCTACATCACCAAGTATCCCTAAAATCTAATAAATATCCACATCACTATCAATCAAATTTAAACATCAACTCTTTCGCATCATCTCCAATAACTATACATATATCCATCCATCACATAATTTTTTTATATTGATTCTAAAAATACACGTCTAAATCTATCACATCTATTTATAATCTAATTCATCTCATATCTTTCATCTATCACATCATTTCTTCAATAAAAATATATCATTAAATAAAATAATTTAATCCATATGTCTATCTAATCATAATCACATGTAATCAAAACATCATAGCATCAATATATATCTACAATCTAAACATCCATGATATAGTCAAATCTAGTACATCATAAATATACATCTAAACAAACATCCATAACACAAATAAATGTTATGAATTCTAGGGACTAAGAGCGAGGGGTGAATCAAAGTGCTCTTTCAAACTTGTTAAACAATCTATAATTCTCCAGTTATCCAAAATTAAAACTATCGTAACTATGATGAAATATAACCATTCAACCATGAGAGAGAGAGAGAAGTAAACACACATGAACACATGAGGAGACAAGATTTAATGTGGGAAACCCATTTCGGGATGAAAACCCACTAAAACTAGAGAATTAGCCTTGAAAATTGTCCTATAAAGTTACAATGATTTCACCATGTGGTGAGTACCCACTCACCTTAAAGCACCCACTCAAGTTTTGAAGCAACTACTTCAATTTAATTTCAAGCACCCACTTGACTATTGTTTTACAAGAACCTACTTGCAAGGAATCTTAATTTAAAATTTTGAGCTACAACTTAGTCATTGAACACAATAATTTTTATCATCACCTTCACCACTTTGTTACTTACACCAACATATTATGACTACTGTTTAAGCTCTTCACTTTATTTGTACTCTATTATCACACTAACTTTTAGTTCTCATCAAATTCAATCTTTTATTTTCCTTACACAACTTATATTAGGTCTCAAATCTAATTTGGAAATTAATTCTAGCTCTTTCCTTCATTACAATAAGTGTCTTATATATCAAGTGCTCTTCTTTGTTGACAACACCATATAAATCTTATACATTCCTTCAACATAAATTAGTAATGATCTTTGTGGCTTCAAAACTATTTAAGCTCAAAAATTATCTTTTATACGTAAGGATGAGCATATTAACGTGGCCTTTGACCTTAAAATTGAGTTATTCTTTGAATGAAACGCTTAACCATACCTATAAGGAGACGAAGAAACATTTCAAACAAAAATTCAAGAGGTTACAATTATTTTCTTGACATATACTACTGTAAGTACAATCTCTAAATTTCAGGGATGGTTAAGATTATTTGAGGTATATGATGAGATAATAAGGATGTTTAAGTGGCTATCATTCGACCTCTCTATTAAAGCCTTATATTTACCCAAAATATGTTTTGTTAATATAATTTTCCTTTTCTTCTAGTTCCATGATCCTATACTTGTATTTTAGTGTTGACAAGACATGTAAAAAGGAAGTTACACTATGGAAACATCATTTATAACCTTCATTAAACCTTCAAGTTTCACCATTTATGCTTCCACCTTTATTTGGGACTAAAGAGAAATGAGAGAACACACTTTTAGGATCAAAATTAGGAGCTTGAGAGAAGGTGAACTTGTAAAACCATGAAAATACATATCTTCATGGTCCTTCAACCTATAGGACGTCTTCAGCAAAAAAAATAGTTGTAGATAATTAAAAACAAAGGAATAAGCATTTTCTCCATCATTTATTCAAACTTTCAACTTTACAGAAACAAATGTCTACATGATAGTGATGGGGGATCCAAATTGATAATACATATGAGCTTTAAAGATCCTATCTAAAATTTGACATGATGTATGTGTTTTTTGGTTCACTTATCAACTATCAAAGGGAAAATGTATTCTCTATTTACTCATGGAGTATGCATTTATCAAAATATCACTTGATTTTTATGTAGAAAATTGTAACTTCAAATTTTGACTCATATTATGTCAAACAAAGTCAAGTATGACTTCAAGAATCATTCAAGGAGGATAATTTCCTTGCATAAATTTCCATGTCCACACTATATCTTGAATCATGCCAACAATATAAAATGAAATTGATCTTCTAGGAATGTGCATAGTGAGGTATTTGGGATACAAACACTAGGATTCTATTAGCAATATTTCATTAGTTTTTCTTCATTTTCATGTCATTCTAAATATATGAGCACTTCATTAGATGTCCCTTTAACATATTTAGGTCTTATTTTGTATTGAATAGTAGGATATGATCAAGTTTTAAAATCAAAGTCACAATTATATATGATTGTAATAAGATACTATAGATCCAACTTTAAGACATAGATGTTTTGCATGGTTTATCATTTTCTAAAGCCATCACATGTGTAACTTTGAGATACCTTAATCTATTTAAATCTACCATACTAGGTGGAAAAAATATGGGAGACTAAATACATGATAAGAAATAAAATATGGAACTATTTCCACTTCATGTTAAGGTGACACAAATCCATCTTAAATTGGATGTTTATTTCTAAAAAAAATTTCACTTGGATGATCATTGATGACGGGATAATTTAAATGAGAGGACAATACACCACCTTCAAGGCTTGAATGAAAATTTTGTAGCACAACTTAGTCCTCAATATTCTTGGAAAGAGCCACATATGAAAGTTGAGAAATCATCAAAACAAGTGCCATAACTCACTTTGTTAAAGGAAATGAGAGCTCCAACAAGTCATTTATGACATGTATAAAGTTGTTCAAAATACTTCTTAGCTTAAAGGCATGCTTAAACTTAGTATTATATCTTCTATCATATTAATGAGCTAGATTGAAAGGTCCTTTGATGGTAGAGAGGGAAATGTGAAATAAAATTGTAATAAACCTACACCGATCATGCTCAAATATATTCATGACATTAGAGACCACCCTTCATTACTTCTACTACATAATGAAATTAAACTTGGACTCTTCAAACTAGCACTGTATACCTAAAAACATGTGGAAGAAGAAAGTCAAACATTATAGACTGGTTTAGCTTGAAGAGAAAGAATGCAACCATTTTGACCTTGAAAGAGTCTTTTACACTCCTGATATGTTATACTATCTTGAAATTTTTTATTTGGAATAAAAACACCTCATATTATGCATATAGCTTCAGGAAGGAATCTTGGAGGGAGAATTTTTTTGAGGAAAATGCAAATAACTTCTATTTATTATCCAATTTTCCTTAAACCTTGTTCAAATGTTCAATCTATGAGTTGTCTAAGAAAATTTATTATTTATCTAGGAGGCTTGAAAATTTTGTTTGTGTGCTAAGAAGACAAGTCATTGTTTTATCCCTTCTTAATTTACTCGGTCTTAGTAAAACTTGATGAAAATTTTCATGAAGCACTATAACACATCCCACTACATGCTTCAAAGCTTGTTTTATCATAAATAAGCTTGTAATATTCATACCAATCTACTTTTGTATGACTTCACTCCTATTTCTCAAAGGAAGTTTTAGTGAAATTTTCAATTGTTCCTCCATAAGCTAAATTGAGCCTTGTAGATGATCACACATTCACTAGGTAATGTTTATAATTTCCTCCAATTCTTACCTAGTATTTTGTGACCTTTTTTGCCCATACATCTCATTAGGCTCTAAAAATAGGTTTAAAAGATCCATTTCCAACCGTGACTTGCCCCACATGCTCTAATAATCACCCTATAAGATATTAGACATCCTAGACATATCATTTTGAGTGGTGGGACACCTTGATCCAAGCACACCAAGCATATCCATACCTATAGTGGGATCCTACCTCACCGATCAATTCTACAACACACTTTGAAGTCATATTAAAACCACTCTAAATCCAATCTATGAGATCTAACCATCATTAAAAATGTATAACTAATATACCTTCATTTACCCGAATAAACCTCAATTAACCACTCAAACCTTTTCCATCAATACCACTTGACATCAATGAAAACACCAATGACCAAGGTTTATCAATTTCCTCATTTTCATTGATGAAAATAAACTCAAAATTTTGATGGAAAATAATCATACCACTATCTTCATAGAATTCTTATCTAGTTTGTTATATAGACAATATCCCCCTTTGACATCTCTCAAAAATGTTAAGACATCTAATAACATTATAAGCATACAAATAGGCATTTTTAGAGCATCATCTTACCTCATTAAGAACCCCTTTGGATTAGGCCTTATACCTTTTAGAAATGGCTTTGACAGATGCATAGGTTTGGCTACCAATTAACCTCAATGCTACCTTGTTAGAAATGGCTTGAAAAGATCCATTTGTTGTATACAAGGGATGTGGATGAAACAAACTCTTTAAGACTACAAAGTGAAAGTGAAGGTCATATTCCTCTACACTGTGATAACACAAGTACTATAAATGTTTTAGAATCAATTCTTCATTCAAGGACTAAACATATATCCATAAAACATCATTTTCTTAGAGAACAAGTCAATGAGAAAAAAATGGCTTGAACATGTGTCAACAAAATACTAGGTGGTTGACATAATTACAAAACCTTTTCCTAGAGCTACTTTTGAGAAGTTAAGGTATAAATTGGGGGTAATATCAGCCCCTAATAGTCACTAAATATCTAATAATGATAGAGGGAGTAACACAAGAACAAATGTTGCTCCAACAAGGCTCATGTTGAGTTTAGACATGGTGAGTTTTTATATAGCCCAAGAATAATTCAAGAGGTCTATAAAAGTTGTTAGAATAAAGTGTAAAGGATGAATATCCAAAGGACTAATCTCAAGTGGAGAATTATAGGTGTTAAATTGAAAATATCTTGCACTGATTAAGTTAAATCAAGTAAAAGAGAAGCATCTTTTCAAGGGAGAGTCTTGAGATAAGAGCATTTTTTCATGTTGTTTATTTCCTACTACTCATGTTGTTGTGTTGTTACCTTTTTCATAGATGTCAAAGGGGGAGAGAGTGTTCCACAAACAATATTTCATTTTCTTGCATATCTAAAGGTGTTGGTGAATTATGTTTCGATCAATAACAAAGGAGGAGGTTGTTGAGCCTTTTTGAATTGATTGGTATTTTCATTGATGTCACATGGAATTCATGGAAAAAGGTGGTAATTCTTGGAATCTAGGTGGTTCCATGAAGTGTCAAGTCAAAAATAAGTCATTTAACAAGACCTCGGTGATAAGTGCTTGGTCAAGTAATCAAGGTGTGTGGTGATTTAAAATGTGGTATATAGACTTATGAAGGTCATAAATGATCTATCATATGTGAAAAAGGTGTTAAAAAGTCTATAACAAGTATCCAAGGTGTATGAGGTGTTTCAGTGGTGTGCACTAGTTCCAAGATACTTAAATGAGAAGTCGAATGGTTTCAGGATGAATTCGAACAACTGCAAGCTTGATCGAGTGAGATAGAGTCCACTAAACGGATAGAAAAGGATGGTACACTTGGTTCATCTGAATTATTTTCCATAAATTCATATTCATATGTTCTAAGTGGTCAAACAATTATATTGGAAAAAGGAAAATCTAATACTTAGAATATTTTTGATAAAATTGAGTTAGTTGACTTTGTAGTGTATTGCGGACATTTGAGGTGCGAGATGGAATAGGTTCCCATGTAGTAGAAGTTCGGCATATGTCTTGGGAATAAGGACAAATTTTTTTTGTGTGTTTTGTAGATTGGATAATTGAATCAAGCACAAAGATCCCAGCAGAACAAGTTCCCCAAGAATATTTTTCCCTGTAGAGTAGTTCAGAGTGAAAGGATAAGGATTAAGATTACTACATGCCGAATATTAATGGACACAAAAGGTGCAATCAGTACAATTTCCCCAAAAACATTTGTTCTATAAAAATAAGTTGATCTGAAATTCAAAAGAAAAAGTTAGTTTGAGATCAAGTGAGGATATCGGGCACAAAGGGTCCATATGGTATTAGTTCCTTGAAGGTGGAGTTCTTCGTAAGCCATAATGACCCACAAAATGAAGAAAAGGTAAAGTGTTGGAGTTTGAGGAGTCATAAGAACATTATGAATGTGGAATAAGTTCCATAAGAAGGTAAGTACCCTGCAATTCACGGTGATCTGAAATTAAAAGAAAATGGAGATTAGTGTGGGATATGATGGGTATAGAAGAACCAAGAGGAGATAGCCTATGTTCCTTAGTACCGCTAGTTCCCGAAAGTTTGAGTTATCGATTAATAAATAATTCTAGGTTTGATGTTGAAAAAAGGTAGAATCTCAATTTATAGCAAAAAAAAATTCCTAAATTTTTGTAGAAATCTCTACTGAGGGTGATATGATCATGTTAAAAAAGAATAATTTGATTTCATTAAGTAATGGGTGAGATATTAATGACAGTTATCTTTAAAAACTATCCTACATTTTTATGCAGAGGTATAAATCAAGTTTATGATGAAATTATTCAATTTAAACTTCCCAAATCTTTGTGAAAAGGTTGAAACATTATGATAATAGTTTTTCAACATGGGTGTGTTGGCATATTATTATGGTAGCCCAAAATTATGTAATGCAGAGGCTTTGGAGTTATCCTCCAAACATTGCGTAGAATCAATAAAATACTCTAATGAAAATTCATTGTGGTGGATGATCAAGATCCTATTGCATAATCCTTAAGAGCTTTGAAATGGTTCAAGGAACATTAATATGTGATAGTATTGTCTTGAAATCTTAGACAGGTTTGACCATGATGTAAGAGTGAGAAAATCATCTTGTTGACTATCTTAGTTGAGTAACCAAATGAAATTTATTTTAACAAGATCATGAAATAGTTGAATATGATTCTTTTACGTCATTTGGAAAATTATAGAGTGGAATGAATTCTCTTATTTTCTATCTATGCTATAAATAGTCAATGGTATAGGATAATACATAAAATAAATTGACTGAGTCCTTAAGTGTTTGATCTCCTATGAATTTGAAGAGACACGGAACCCTCTAACTCAAAGTAGTTGAATCCATGAAGAAGCCAAATAGCCTAAGACAGATTACAACTCTTGCATTCTCATTTTGAAGCTCAAACAAGAAGGTCAAGGGCAATTTTTCCTTGGAAAAGAAACTGAATAAAATGAAAGGTTTTATTACACTAAAGGAAAACAATTTGAAGAGACATTTTTCCGTGAGATGAGATCAAGAAAATGGAAGTTTGAATGTGAAAGGTGGTGTGTTGTATAGAATTTGAAAGGATTTGTAATAGTTGTTGATGTCTTAAATATAGGGAAGGAGGATATGAAACTAATAATGCTGAAGTGAATGTTGAAAAATACAAAGACCTGGACTAAAAACTTAGAGAGAATGATCTTAAGATCTAAAAACCGAGATAAAAATTTTAGAGATGATATTATAAGTGATGAATAGTGAACAAGAGAAGAAAAGTAAGTGCACAAATGAGTCAAAAGAACTTGTGAATTTTTCAAGAGATCTAAGAGTACTTGAAGAGAGTAGTGATGTAAAACATTGATGAATTATAAGTGAAACAAGAATGTCATTTTGTACATTTAGGGTCACAATCAGGTGCTTGTGCAACCAAGTTGAAGAGTGATCAAATTTTGTATTCACACTAAGTTGTAGCTCAAGTATAATTAGAAAGTTGTATATTTGTGGAAATATGTAGCTTTCTATGATCAAGTTGTAGCTTGATTTTGAAGTTTTAGCTTCATCAGTTGAGTTGTAACTCAACATATTTGTAACCATTGAGAATATAGTCCTTTGGTTCAATGGGGGTTTTTCACAATTTGGGTTTCCACTTAAACTATATTGTCTCTCTCTATGTGTGTGATTTATATTTCATTTAATGTGTTTATTTATCAATTTAGAAATATGATTGAAGGTGGGATTGTTATAAAGAAAGGTTGAAGTGTACAATTAATCACCCCTCTCGGTGTTCCAATTCTAATAGGAACATGTAAGTAGGTTTGCAATATTTCATATGTCATGAGTTATTTTTAGTGTTTGTAGCCTCCTTTACATGAGATAATGATTTTCTTTAGTAGTCACCTAACTCTCGTTGTTAGGACACATTTATTATTCTCATATGTTTGATCACCTAACATACTCAATAAATAAAAAATATGATGTCTATCTCTTTTTAGAGATCTCATCAAATTTTTAGTCTTTATTTCAGTCTTACAACACCTTATAGTACTTTGTTCTAAAGAAATATTTAACTTCAAAAATTCTCTAACACTTTTTATTTCCACCTCTTAGAATGATAACACTTATTGCTCATGTACATGTCAAATACCAACACAAGGTGTCATTGTACTATCCTTAATCTTAGTCTATGTGATTACTTTTGATCTCCTTTAGGAGTGTACAAAGTTAAGGATGTTATCAAATTTGATCTACTTTTAAATTTTTTAGTAAGATTCATGAAAATTTCATGGCTACTGAAATCTAAGCTTATCAACTACATTTAATTGTAAGTTCAACATAAGGGATACATGTATACTCCATTAACACCATTAAAAGAATGAACAAAGTCCTGGATCTTCATCTATAGGTAATACATCTTGTACACAATCTATTCTCATAAGACACCTCAAAAATTTGACTTGGAAGCATATTCATCCTTTGAGAAATTTCATTCTCATATTTCTATTACTAATCACACAAATTTTATACACCTTTATATATCATAATTTAATTTGATCACTATTAAAGATTCCACATATTTGAATGCACTTAATTTTGTTATAATAATACTTTTAATTATCTTGCTCTAAGATAGAATGCATATTGAATAATACTCTTCTATGTATTTACTTAGGCTACTTCATCTATATATGCCACAACATACTTAAACAAGGCTTGTATAGAACCAATACTTAGAGAAATTCATTTTTTCCCTTCAATTTGACATACACAAATTCAACTGAGATATTAAGATACTTTCTTAATGTTGATACATCTTGTGGAAAGAATCATTATTTATCCTTATGCATGAATTTCTTGATGACTGAATAACTTCTAGTACATCTTCATTTTTTTATATCCTCCATTAAACATGTAAGAGAACTCTTTATTAACATAGATGTGCTTTGAATGGTTTGAGCATCTTGAAGAACTTGACACAACATGGTTGTTAAATTTGATTCATTCTCATTCTAGGGACATGGATTCTTCTTAATTCATCCTAGACCATTCTTGAAATGTACAAAGATGAACAAATCCACCATTGGATTAGAATAATTTTATAACTTCAATTTATCATGATTGTAGCATCACATTTTCTTATTTTGATGGAATGTGAGATAGATTTTGAGCTATTCTTGGACATTCACTCATACCATGGAGTCTTGACAATCAACACACTCTTGACACACTTTTACAACAATGAAAACATTAAATCAAACTTAGATAAGGATAAGTCAATCTTAACAATGTTGTATTTAATACTCCACATGATAAATCTTGGATAACGATGATGATATTGAAAAAACTTGTTTCATATTACAATGGACTATCTGATATCCATTTTACCTTAATATCTAACTAAGAGTATTTAGGACTGGCATGAATTGACACTCTTTGTTCCTTTTTCTTTGAATGGAATTTTATAGCAGAATTTGAAACTTGACACCATTTTGAAATAATTGATAGAATTTGTTTGTTTCTTCCAAGAAAGTTACATTTGACTAGGAGTGAGACACACTTGAGCTTGTGTTGTTGAAAAACACACATTATTTTCTAAGTTGAAATGCACATTATGAATAAAAGATAATCAAGTTCATATTATAATAGGGAAGTAAACTTTATCAATTAACTCAAGACATCTCTTTTAATTATGTACCCTATTGGAGACCTTTTTCTTTCTTGAGGAAAATATTAGCAACATAGAAGAGACTAACACATGATTTTAAAATTATAATCAAACTTTTTTCATGATTATACAAGGAGAACATTTGAGGACTTAAAAACACTAGTACATAAATATGAGACTGAATAAACAATCCTTGTATTTGACATACCTTTGCAACATAATGAGGACTCCTATTAGCAAAAATCGATGGAAGGTTTCTTTCACAAAACACTTTGGTCATTTCACTCAGATCATCATGGAGGAAACTTGGATTAATATGTCGATGGACATATGAGGAGAACAATTGCTTCTTTCAATTGATACATACATTTTAGAAGTCCAAAGAAGACACACCACCATGTTAGATCACTTTAAAACATAAGATAGTTATCAAAACAATATGATGAATCCGATCCTTCCTTCTTATCTTAAAGCTCTTTCTATTATTCTTGGGTGCACAAATTTGTGTGATAATCTCATCACCTAAGATCTCAATTTCTAATTTAGTGTCTATCAAACTTTCATTTTGTATTTCATATACCTTCTCTAGTACTACTTGAGGTTGGAATTCTTCATCACATGCACTAAATTGTATTCCTCCTTCTTTGATTTATCATCACCTCTTGATGCCTTTCTTAAGAATTTTTGTTCATTTTATATTTTTATTCTTCCTTGGATGCTTCCATAAGAGTGAGTTTGAATTCATATTTTATCATGTACATGAGCTTCCTCATATTACAATGTCTTTCAAATGTACCATCTTTGTTGCACTTAAATCATACACGATGACTCTTGTATCTATATTATTTCTTGATCCAATCCTAATTCATAGGATCTTTAAGACATAATTTGGTTATCTGATCCCTCTCATGACAATAGAAAAAAAAAAAAATAAAAATTTCATATATAGTCCTTCAATCTCTCCATTGGTGTTCTTTGTCTATTTTATTTAAACAATCCTAGATATATGTCCAAAGACATGTCATGAAACACAAATTCCATGAAATTACAAGGGAATATCCTTGCATTTTGATTCTTGATGAGATTATTGAGTTCTTTGACATCATTATTTATTTTAGAATGACCTTGATGTGATACATATATTGAACCACCTTTAATTCCTTTTTCCTTTCTTATTCTAGTTCCTCTCTTAGAGTCTTCAATTCAAACTTAAATTTTCACATTCTCAAACTTTTTATTTGAGGGATGCTTTACATGGCTCATTAAAAGATTCCTTCTCTAATTCAGACTAAGTTGCTTTACTTTTAAAAAATAGATATGATATGTCATTGTAATGTCTTTGATTTCTTGTTCTTGAATTTCCTTTAATCCTTTGACATATCTCTAGGTTATCTTTATCTTGTTCTAGTGCATCCTATAGGGTATTCATTTCTTCTTCGATTTTGAGACACAATTTTTCCTTGAAAATTAGAGATTTTGACACATTACTAACAAGTGATGCCACTTCTTTGAGTTCTTCAAGGTGATTAGATTCATTGATCTTGATTTCCATCTTTAACTCATTAATAAGGGCTTGAGAAATCTCATATTTATTTTTCAATACTATTTCAACTTGACCACCCATGTTTGTGCCTCAAGGACCTTATCTTAATCTGTTAAACTTATACCAAGAGAAACTTCTACGATACCACTATTTAGTTATTCTAGGCACTAAGATGGGGTGTGAATTAGTGCTCTTTCAAAATTTTGAAACAATCTATAATTCTTCAATTATCCAAAATTAAACTATCTTAACTATGATGAAGTATATCCATTCAATAATGAGAGAGAGAGAGAAGAAAACACACATGAACACATGAGGAGAAAAGATTTTATGAGGGAAATACATGTTGGGAAAATAACTACTAAAACTAGAGAACTTGCATAGACAATTGTCATGTTATGTTATAATGATTTCACGATGTGGTAAGCACGCACTCACCTTGAAACACCCACTCAAGTTTTGATGCAACTACTTTAATTCAATTCCAAACACTAACTTGAATATTGTTTTGCAAGTATATACTGTAAGTAAGCTCACTCCTAAATTGCTGAGATATAATTTAGACTTTGAGCACAAGATTTTTATCACCTTCACCATGTTGTTCCTTACACCAAAAAACTATGAGCACTATTAAGTTCTTCACTTTATTTTCACTCTCTTCTCACACTATCATTCATTTCTCATCAACATCAATCTAGAATTTCCCTTACACAAGTGATATCAGGTCTCCAAGTTGATTTCAAATTGAGTCAAGTTATCTCCTTCACGTTAATTATTATCTCATATATCAACTCTTTTTATTTGATGAAAACACCATCTAAGTCTTCTACATTCATCAACAGACAACAAAAAATCTATCTATGGCTTAAAAATTAATTCAACTAAAAAATAATCTTTTATAAATATGGATGAGCATAGCAACATTTCTCTTAACCTCCGACTTGGGTGACTTTTCAAATGACACACTTAATCATGTGTACAAGAAGATGAAGAAACATTTTAAATTTTATTCTAGAGGTTGCAATGATTGTACTAACATATACTACATGTACAATCTCTAAATTCTTTAGGAATAGTTAAGATTATCTAGGCTATATGATGAGCCAATGAGGATCTTTAACTCTCTGTCATTTCAAACTCTCTGTAAAATCATTTTATTTACCCAAAAGATGTTTTATAACTATCATTTTCTTGGTCTTGTAGTACCATGAGCTTGTGCTAATATTTTAGTGATGATAAACCTGCAAAAAGGAATTTACACTATGGAAACATCCTTTCTAACCTTCATTCAACCTTAAAGTTTCTCCATTTATGCTTCCACATTTATATTCATCTAAAGATAAATGTGAACACACTTTTAGGATCACAATTATGAGCTTGAGGGGATGTGAACCTTTAAAACTATGAAATTACATATATTCAAGGTCATTAACCTATATGATGTCTTCATCAATAGAAAACAATTGAAGGTCATCAACAATAGAGGAATAAGCTCTTTCTCCATTGTTTCTTCAACCCTTCAAATTTCTGAGACACAAAAGTCTGCATGACAACGATGTGGGAGACTAATTGATCACATAAATGATATTTCATGATCCTATTTAAGCTTTGACATGATGTAATGGGTTTTAATTCACTTATCAACTATCAAAGGGAACATGGTATTCTCTATTTATTCATAGAGTCTACATTTTACCAAAAGATCACTTTGATTTTTATATGCGAGAACCACACCTTTAATATTTGACTTATATTATGTCAAAATAAATCAAGCATGACTTCAAGAACATCATTGAATGAGTATAATTTCCTTACAAAACTTTCTAAGTCCACACTTTTCCTGGAATCATGTGAATAATAACAAATAAACTTCATCTTCTAGGACTGTGCATAGTGAGGGTTTTGGGATACAAACCCTAAGCTTATATTAGTAAGATTTCATTACTTTGTTCTTAATTTTCATGTCATCATAAATATATAAAAAATTCATTAGAGGCACCTTTAGTAGGCTTAGGTATTATTTTGCATTGAAAAGTAGGATATGATCAATTTTTCAAATCATAGTCATAATTCTCCATGACTATCACAAGATATTATGGATCCAATTTTTAGATGGAGATGTTTTCCTTGGTTTTTAATTTTTATAAAGAATCATAGGATCATATATGAGAATCCATTAACCTCTTTAAACCTACAATACTAGGTGTAACACAAAAAGTGAGAGAGTAAAGACATGATAAGAAAGAAAATCTTGATTTATGTTCACTTTGCATGTTAAGGTAACACAAATTAGTCTTAAATTAGATATTTTCCTTTAACCAAAATTCACTTGGATCACAATTGATGTTAGGAGAACTTAAATGAGAGGCCAATTGACCACCTTTAAGGATTGAATACAAAGTTTGTAGGCACAAATCATTCCACAATCTTCATGGAAAGACCCTTATAGCGTAGTTGATAAAACATGAAAAAAAAATTCAAAACTAACTTCTCCAAAGAAAATGAGACCTCTAAAAATTAATTTATGAGCTGCGAAAGTTGTTCAAAACATCTCTTAGCTAAAAGGCATGCTTAAACCCAAGCTTATCTCTTCTAGCACATTTACAAGTTAGATATAAACGTCCTGTAATGGTAGAGAGGAAGACTAATAAAAGGTGTAATTAACAAAAATTGATCACGATAAAATATATTCTGACATTAGAGACCACTCTTCATTCCTCTCGCCACATCGCAGAAATTTAACTTGGACTCTTCAAACTAGCATTGTATACCTAAAAACATGTAAGATATGGTCAAATAGTACAAACTGATTTGGTTTGAATAAAAGAATACCTCCATTTTGACCTTGAAATATTATTTTACACTCGTGAGATGTTTTACTATCTTAAAATTTTCATTTAGAGTTGTTGGGTTTTAAAATGGTACTTTAACAAAACCACAGTCAGGGGACAAGTACCTCCTATTTATGAGAGTGGTTCCCTTATTGAAAGCAAGTAGCAAAGCTTATATAAAAATGTACAAATTTCATCTTAAGGTTGGACCTCTGACATCTTGAAATGATTTTTTTACCAAAATAGCTTATCAATACAAATGAATGGAAGAAACTAAAGAAAGGAAGAGCATAATATAACAATACTTTTAGGAAATATAGATAGTAGAGTATAACCTTATATGTACTGAGAAAAGGTGATACAGAACATAATCATTCACATTCACAACATAAGATATCATTCCATAGACACAAAGTTCTAGAAATCATATCAATAAGAACACAAAGTTTCTTATTACAGAAGATAAATGATCCACAGATTTCAGGTAAGCAAGAAGAGACAATAGATGAAGATAGAGAGAAAGGGGAAATTCTTCTATATTGATTGCTTTTGATTCTATTTACACTTCAAAAGTATCAGAGTCCAACATTTGTAATGAGCCAAGCTCTTACATTTATAGATGAAGTGAAAAGAGGAGAAGAAGAGAAGGAAAAATCTAATTTGGAAGCTCAACCACCAACCATCAATTCCCCTAAAAATCTGCCTACAATCTATCAAATCAGTTCTGCATGTCTTTGTGCATCTTTGAAGAAGGAAGGATGGAAGATCAAATCAGATTTGATCTAGTTGAAGTAGTTGGATCCTATATTAATGGCTTGAAGATATTTTATATATTTTCACCCAAATAAAGATATCCAATCAGATCTCCATGTCTATTTGGCATGTTTGAGAAGGAAGGATGAAGATCGGATCAAATCTGATCTGTTTGAAGAAATTAGATCACGTATTAATTACGTGAAAGATGTTTTCAGATTTCTAACCATTAACTCCTACTGAAAACAATATTTTATGCTTCCATGGCATAGAGGAGACCAAGACCTTTCCAATAGTATAAAATTTGTCAAATTTCAAGCACTGGAGTGAAATTTATGCTCATTTGAATATTTGAATCGAATCTGTACAAAAATGGTGAAAATGTAATTTTCACAAAATGGATCTGTGGGCCCGAAATTGAAATTGCACGCTTTTACACAAAAATTCAAAAGTGCAAAAGTTCCCGCATAGCCCCGCAAGCCCGAAACTTCACATTTGATATAGGTCTGACACGTGGCTTTACCTGAGTGGTAACGGAGTCACGGTTCACTTTATCACTTTACGCCTTTTATGGAAACAAAGCTCAAAATCTTAAAGTTCTCGCTAACCCGCCTCTCTGCTTTGAACTTTCAATGTATATTTATAACTTGGCTTCGGTGGGGGTGTGGCTCATTTTGTAACTTTACTCCTTTTGGAAGTAAAGGCTCAAAATCTCAAAATTCCTCGACAATCTGCCTCCCCACTTTGACTTTTCAACGTATATTCATTACTTGGATTTGACGGGGGTGTGGCTCATTTTGAATTTTTCCCTTGGCATGAGCAGGGCTACTTTTGGATTCACCTCTAGAAAGAGCACCGAAGAGACACGTGGCTCCTTCCGTGGCTTTTCTCTATTTCTTTGTGTTTTGGCTAAGTCCCTTTTGTTTGGTGGGGCCATATGTCTGACCCTAGACACATGGAGAGATGGCGTATGTTTAGGACCTACTTTTGGATTTTCCCCTTGAAAGAGCATTGAAGGGACATGTGGGGCTTTCTGCTAGTTCTCCTTTCCTTAGCCAATTCAATGGCCGGTTCTACCCCTTTTGACTTCTATTGGACCCTAGACACGTGGAGAGCTGGTGCTTGTTTGGGAACCGCCTTTGGCTTCAACCCTTGAAGGTGCGCCGATGAGACACATGGCGCACCCGTTGGCCTTAGAATTTTAAATGGCCTGATTTAATGTTTTGAGGCTCGACCACGTGGAGGGCTAGCACTCATTTGGGTCTATGTCCCTTGGGTCTCACTTTTGAAGTTGCGTCGATGAGGCACGTGGAGGCTTCCACCGACCCTCTTATACTTAGTCGATTAAGCAGTGGCTCTACCCCTTTTTCATACCTTGGACACATGGAGATTTGGCGCTAGTTTGGGGTATCTCTTTTGGCCATGCCTTTTGAATTTTCACCGATGAGGCATGTGGAGAGTTTGTACTCACTTAGGATCCTACTTTCAACTTGACCTTTGCAAGTACACCGTTGGGACACGTGGAGGCTTCCTTTGGCTCTTTACACTTAACCGATTCAATGGTTGGCATCGTCTTTTCAGACTCGGACCACGTGGAGGGCTTATGCACGTTTGGGGTCTCTGTTTTTGTGCACCATACCAAAAGTGTGTTGAAGAGACATGTGACACCTTCGAGGTCCCTCTATACTTAGCCGATTTGGGCCTCGATTGAACACTGCCTTTCTTCATACAAAACCAAAATTCCAAAAGTGACCCAACGATCTGCCTTCCCACATCCAATCAGAGATGTCCATGTATCCATGGATGTTGGAAAATAAATTGATAGGGAAGATACACTCGTCATTCATGACTGTAGAGAGAAAAATACGAGAGGGGAAAAAACTCCACCCTTCATGCCCAAAAAAAAATTACTCCTTATGGAAAGAAGAACTATAAACAATACCAGGCTCAATGTGATCCACGGCCATAGAAAAAGGATTTGACAATTTCATTTGAATGGAGGAAACAATTTTTAAGCATCCAGATGGGAAGACAAAAGTTTATCAAACCATGCAGACTGCAAGATTTTAAATTAACAGGGTGAGATTGTAAATGAGCACCAACTTCTTTAAAGCATGAATTTTACTATCTCTCCAAACTTCTTAATCTGCTCAAACATCTTTCAAAGGCACCGGCTTAAATTTTTGAAACTTGACTTGTAAAAACGAGTGGAAACACCTCATATTATGCCTATCGCTTTAGGAAGGAGTTGTGAAGGGATAAAAACACTCTTAGTAAAATGCATATAAATCCTTAGTTTCTTATACAATTTTCCTCACACCTTTTAGAAAATTTTAGTCTTGGAGTGTTGTGTAAAAAGTATTTCGATGATTTATCTAAAGGAGGCTTGATAATTTTGTTTGAGTTCTAAGAAGACATGTCACTATTTCAGCCCTTCTCACTTTACCCGATCTTGGAAACACTTGAATAACTTAATGAAACTTGTCATGAATACCTAGAAAACATCCCTATACTTTATCCATAGCTTTCTTTTTCATAAATAAGAGTGTACCATTTAGACCAATCTAATTTTTACATGACTTCACTATGAGTTCTCAAAGTAATTTTTAGTGAAAATTTGAATGTTACCTCCAGAAGCTAAATTAAGCCTCGTAGATTCTCATACATGGCTCAGGAAATATTCCTAGGATCCTTCCATGCTTACCTATTATTGTCATGATATTTTTTGTGCCCATACACCTAATTAGGCTCTATTACTTGGCCTAAAAGAGCTATTTTCAACTATAGCATGTACCACATGACCCCATGATCACCATATAAGCTCTTGCTCATCCTAGACACCATTTATGACCTTTTGGACACCTAAGAAAATCACACCAAGCTTCTCCATACATCCATTAGGCTCCTACCTCACTAATCAAACCTGTAACACACTTTGAATTCATCCTAAAACTACTCTAAATCCACTATGTGAGCTCTAAGCATCATTGAGAAAGCACTATCTATAGATCTTCATGTCCCTAATTTAGTCTCACTTCACCATTTAAATTTTTCCATCAATGCCATTTTACATCAATGACATAACTAATCACTAAAGTTTTAAAATGATGTCAACACTTAAAAACTAAAAAAACCATAATTATTTATATATAATCACATGTGTCCATACATTTTTGATAGGCCTCGCGGTCTTATCTCAAATATATTTTTATAATAAAAATATATATACATCGGTCACCCTCTAATGGATGAACTGAACATTAAACAATCTAAATCCTAAACCATGTTTTTAGTACATAAGCTTTTCCCTCTATCCGTCTACCCGCAACTCCCTCATCTAGGGCTTGGATCGTGCACCTGAGATGCCATAAACTCATTGTAATACCCGATGCTATTGGTTGTGACTCTCTTCTTAGCCTCCACTCCTCGATTTATACACCACATATAGTGGCATGCTGTCGGTTTGAATGTCACAATACGCTCATAGTAATGTGCATATGTTCTAGGAATTGTATTACTCTAGTAAGACAATGTTAGGTGGAGCCATTTGGTCCTCTCCTATGAGGTCTACGGTACCTCACTCCTTGATGCTGTAATAATGGATCTGATATCTCCAAACCTAGCCCTATAGGCCTCCCTCTGTCTCGAGTATCAATCCCACTACTACATAGCCAAGTCTCTCTCCTAGTGTAATCATACGACATCATGTTGTGTGAGATATCTCTCTTGTCACATAATATCTATATCCTCGTAAAGTAGGACTATCTAGACTGCTCCCCCATCTCCCCCTTTCCTCTCAAAGCACTACCTTCTCCTCTCCTATAGGTGTCGCTACCTCCTCATCTCAATCCCAACCTATGTCCTCTCCTTGGTTTCCTTATCTTCCCACTATTCATTCCACCAATAAACATATCCCTCCCCTACACCTATATTGTTATCATCATCTTAGGGCTCTCTCTCCTCATCTTGAGGATCCTCCATCAATGCTATGGGAAGGTTCCTATCTATATCATCTTGCTTATATCAGATAGGCACTCAAGATACTTCTATATAACACCAAATGAATGGCACCAATCATCTCGAGCCTCTACCCCTATAACCACATCACCCACTTTATACTAACTAGTTGCACATATATCCCCGACCATGCAAGGAAGTATCATGTATGGCCTAAGTCTCACCTCCTCTACATCCATCCAAAGCGTTAACTACTCACCACCTCAAAAACCCACATTCATATGGTCCCCGGTCACCCGTGGAAGCCATGGTAACCTCATTATACCTATGTGCTCATATTGACAAAATTTTAAAATAAATCCCACATCCATGCCTTTCCACCTCCAAAATGTATACTCTCGTATCTCACAAGATCGTCCTTGTCAAAGAAAGCTTCACCAAAGGAAATATTGTCGATGCTCTACAATATTTACAAGCACCCTACCTAATGTCCACAAAAATCAAGCTCCACTGAATCCAAAAATACATAACATGATACCATTACCATCATCTTTAGACAAATCAACCTACTCCTCGGCGTCTCTGGATGGTATTGAGCCTCAATTCGAAATTCCCCTTGTGTGCAAGAATTAGCTAGCTATCTGAAATAAAATCAATACTAATACCTAATAGCCTCATGTAGACACCAAATTCGTGTCTTACGACCCCTTATGACCCGCATCCCATTTCGCAACCTAACCTCATTACCTAAACCTTACACAATTATTTATTAATTACCTTGTAATTGATAAATCCCCATCACCTCACCTACCACCTCATTTTGCCACCTCATCATGACCTAGCCCTAATCTAAACTAACCTAATTAAGACCTAAAACTTGGTCTACACCTACACCCATGACTAATGACCCTTTCTCGCACCCAAAACCGACCTTCTAGTCACTTGACCAAGGTAACTAATCTCTCGGGGAAAAGAGGGGAAGGTGGGCTATTTTACTAAAAATAGCCTACTTTTTTTCCTTACAGACGCCGGTTCTACCTATTCGGTTGTAACCGCCATGCTCTCAGTAAATGGCCTCCCAAACCAAAAACAAAGATCGGAATTTCATTTTGGATTAGGGTCGAAGGATTTTGAATCATGAGATCATTTGGGAGTGATCGAGAGAGTCGGATCTTCACTTGACCAAGCGAGACGAGTGGAAAAACCGAGAAGAGTTTCAAAGAAAGGAGATCAACTTGCATCTTCATCAAAAACAGTAAGTCACATCTTGCATGTCCTCTGTTATAACATTTCTTATGCTTTTTGAATCATAGTCCTCATAAACCCATTTCCGAATCCACTACCCAACGCGCCATGCATCTAACTATCATTCTTTTACCTCTCATCACCTCATTTCCTAATATCACCACATAAAAAGCCTTACCCACAACATAGTTACCCTACAGCACAACCACACAAAACAACCAACCTACTGGATCCTGATATCGACATCACTACTAGTAGCAGTATCGGTTATCATCTGACAAATCAGCCTTCCCTACCCGTTTCAACAAAATGATTTAATTGATATTTTACTCTTTTGTGTTGATTCATATTAGTAGAGGAATGACCACCTTCGAAAGGAAGTTTTATATTTTGGGAAGGTAGTTCCCTCATTTATTGTCTAATCAAAATCGTGTGGTCTTGTTTTCTTATTTGCTAGTAGTCCTTAAGACAAAAAAATCACAACCCCGATCTTTCTCTACGCGCACACCCGTTCAGCCGGGTATTCCTCCTAGCCCTAACCTTATATTTCTAAAGGAATGAAACATTTGAGTGAAACACCTCAATAAAATCTAAACTAAAATCTATGCACCATCATGCTAAGAGATAAAAAGTAATAAATATCAAAATTATGCATTAGAAACTTGAAAATGAACCTCAAGTTAACATGCTTAACATTTATTTCTCTACTCTTTAGAAAGCTAAATCAATGAAATGGGCCTAGATGGATCCTTTAGCTATAAAAAGGTTGATAGTTGTTGTTTGATCTAAGAGGATTGACGATGGAGGTTCATCAAGTCATGGAAACAAGGCCTTTCTTGATTAACCCCATTGATCTTCAAAAATATTTCAATGATTGAATGCAAATGGATGATGTCTAGCTCCACTCTAAGGACTAATTCTCTAAGATGATAAAATGAATATAGTATAGGATCTATGCTCATTTGGGTGTGTAGGTGTGAATAGAAAGGTAGGAGGAGGGCTTCTTATATAGCTTAATGGATAAAATAATCTCTACATCCCATTACATGTGGGATAATAGCTAGGTTGAGTTAGTTGTGGATAAGGATGGTTGAAAGGGGGTTGAGTCAACCTTAAGAGAGTTTATTTTGTCCTTTAGTGACATATGGGGTTTGAAGGGATTTATTAATTAACCCAAGTGATTAGTTAATAGGTGAGAAAGCTTATAAAATATTTTTAGAGGAATAATTAGCATGATTTAGACTATGGGAGGAATTTAATCAAATAAATGATGATTTATTGATTTAATGGAAGAGGAAGCTAATTAATTAATAATTATTATTTAATCTAGATAGAAAGGGGATTATCTAACGGAAATTTGGTAATTGGCATATTTGTTGTATAGAAGAGTTAATTAATTAACATAATGTAACTAATTAATAGTGATAGAAGAAAAAATGAGCATTATTGATGATATGTCATCAATTTTTGGGAAAGGATATAATTAGCACAATTTAATTATTTAAATTACTCGAGATAAATTATAGGTGTCTACATTTTCCCCTCTTTGGGGTGGCGTAAGTGATGCCACTTCAAAGATAGTAGACAAATAAAATTTTGAAGGGGTAGAAGAAAAATTAGTAGAAGTGAGAGATGCCCCCTCGAGTGTCGATGGGGTGATGAAAGAAGGTGATCAAATATGAAAAAGGTGAGAGAAATGGATAGAATAATGTGTAGGGGTAGGATGCCCTAGGTGAATTAGAAGAATAATGTTGATAGGAGAATGATGTAGAAGAGGAATGAAGACAAAAATAAAAGAGAAATATTTCATCCAGTGTATTGAAATAACTTTAGTGTCATAATATTGCCAAAGATCTATGTCATTGGTCCTTACTAGAACTATAAGCATACAATAATAGTAGTAGAATGACATGAAAATCCATACTACGAACAATTTTCCATTGCTAAAACACTAACTCAATGCAACATAAAAATGTAATGCAATGCGAGAAAGTAAAATATGCCTAACTCCCTACAACATATATAATGTAATGTAATATGAGAAAGTAAACAAGCTAACCAAATAGAGAAACATAATGTAATATTTTTGTTATCAATATTTGATTCCGACCTATGTGAATTAACAACAAGGGTTCAAGATGGTTCCCAAAGAATGGATACATGCAAGGGGAATAACGAAAGACACTTGGGTCATATGAAGAAGCGAGTGCCCTATGAAACAATACCAAGCAACTCATTGTGCCCGAGTACGAGACATAGTAATAAAACCAACATTCGTAATTGAGGTAGATCAAGATGATCCACAAGTGAGTTGTGGACAATAATAGGAGAGAACAAAGAGAAACATTTTGTAGGATGATTTTTATTGTTTTTTATTTTTTAGAAACATATTTGAATGTTTTTTATTTTGAAAGTTTTCTAAAACTATGTATAGGAAGAAAAATAAGCATGGATTCCCCCAACAATAGATGGGATGTATAAGGGAAAAATGTCACGCGTATGAGTAAGAAAGTGAAGATGAAAAATTCCCAGCCGAAATTAGGTGGGACTATTCAAAGTCAAACTCTTCATGCTTGAAGAAGGGGATCAAGGCCAATATAAAATAGGTTCAATCATGAGGGAGAAAGGATGCTCCCAGTGTAAGCTAGCCAAGAAATACATGATAGAAAGGAAGTATAATATTGTCTTATTAAAAGAGGACACAAGTGTCTAAAATATGGAAAAGAGGACATCCTATACACATGGATGTTCTAAATGATTTTTGAAGAATAGAGGATTCCATGAAAAGATTTAGAAGGTGGTCAATGACAAACTGATTAGCCCAAGTCACTAATCATGAGACAAGACATGTGTTAAAGAAAGAGTTTGAAAAGGTCTAAAAAGAAACACTTGGTAACATACTAATCTTGTTTACTCATCGAGATCCGTGTGTGCATGTCCAAATGAATTACCTCTTGAAGGAAAAAGTTGATAGATAAAAAGTTAAGACACTAGCCAATGTGTAGGAATGATTTAATTTGAAAGGTGATTTGTGAATGGATTGTTGAAGGAGCACCGTACATTTCTCCACTACCAACCAGTGCCCATAGCCCCAATGGAGTATCATTTGATTATAATCATAACATTTCTCTACTCTCGGTCAGGACATCTATATCGCGAGAAGAGATTATTAGAAATACCCCATGAGAGAGTTATATATAAATTTTCTTTTCTTTTAGTCTTTTCTTTCGATTGATTGATTTTGAAATTTTTCTTTATGAAAACTTATTTCAGCTCTCTTATTTGACAAGGGTTAAGAACCCTAATGTCTTGATGGAAGGATGTGGAAGTGATTGTGATGACGAAATTGGCTAGTGTCAACAAATACACCCAAAATTTTTCCCAAAAAGTTTATTATATGTATATAGCGATGGGATCTCTCTTAAAGGTCGAGTTGTTCTTTAATTTACCAAGGTGATGAAATACTAAGGTCAAACCAATACCATAGAGATAAATTTCACAAAATGTGTAAGAAATAAGCTAACCAAAATATCATCGAAGGGATGAAAATGGTGGATGACTTGTAGAGGAATATGAAAGAAAGGGAAGAAATAACATCCATCTGTATGCAATACCTAATTGCAATGTTTGATCTTTGTACCATTGATTTCTAATGTTTTCTTTTTTTTTTATTTTTATATTTTTATTTTATAAATTTTCAGTGCTTTGGGAGATTGGGACCAACCATGTCACTCTACATGATAGGATCCAATAATGATGTTTGTGATTTCCTTGATAAGGGAGACTAAGCATGTTTGTTTATCAAGAGTGATATTATCCCCGATCTTGATGATCATGGTGATTTCACACTCAACAAATGATTGTGATTTGTTTTGAAACATGGGTTTTATATGTGGGATCTTGAGTTCCATATCCATAGGTTTCTGCACTTTGCGCCATATTTGATGGGTTCATTGGTGTGCATTTTGGAATCACGTTTGATTTTGAATTTTATGATCATTTGAGTTGTTGGGAGCTTTGGATTTTTTCAACCTTTTGATATTGAATTAATAAAGAACTTGTTTGGGTTTTATAAGATAATGCATGACTTTTATGATCTTGAGAAGTTGGAGAAGAACTGGACATTTGGAATTGATGAGAGGAATGACGGTGGGATTTCCAAATCATTCATAGCATAATGTGATAGAAAAAAAGGATATAGTCAAGATTTCAAGAAGATGGGCTACCGGAGGTGAGCCATAGAGAGAAGATGGAAGGCTACTTGGATGTGGCACCTAGTATAGAGGAAGAAGGGCTCTAGGAGGTGGACCAAGAATAGAGGATGAGGGGATAGCTGGAGGTGTACCATATATAGAAGACAAAGGGCTAGCTAGACGTAGCCTTAGAGTAGAAGGTAATTGGCTTCTAAAAGGAGACCCACAAGTACATGATGAAGGGATACGTGGAGGTGGCCCATATATAAAAAAGAATGCGATGGGATGCTTGGTGATGACCCAAAGTGTGATTTTGATTGAGAATTGTGATATGTAAAGAAGAATTGGGTGATGAGAAGATGGGCCATATATCAATACTAGACCTTGGAAGTTCATCACTTAATGAAGAATGTGAGGATGGAAGAATAAGAGGAGAATCAATTTGCATGCTCTTAGGATTTTCCTTTGTTTCTTGATAAAAGGAATCATCCTTTTCCCCACAATTTGTGAATGCACTGATTTCTAAAGAGAATCATTTCTCATAATTTATTAGAGGGATATATTTATGTGACCCTATAAATTCCATGATCACTCCTTCGTTCTAAAAAAATAACAATCGGTATGGGTTGTTGATTGACCACGAGGGGTTTGTTTGGAAGAAAAATTTCTAAATGATATGGAAGACTTAGAAGATGTTTGATGTTGATTGATAAAAGAAGATGAATAAAGAGATGAAGTAGAATTAGGGCTAGATGTCTCATGGGTAGAAGAATATGTGGATTTAGAATTGGCTTATATAAGTTTCCCTATAAGACAATGTTGTGGAGAAAGAATAGGAGGATTTTGTATCCAAAATTTTATATATTGTGACATAGGATTAAACTTAGATGATTGACTAGAAGGAATTTGAGTCATATGAATCTTCAAAGAGGAAGGGTTCATTGTGGTGGTGATAAAAGAGGTCCTACGAAGAAGGGAAGGACTGCAATTGAATCATTGCATTAGATGGTTTATAAAGAAGGTCCTATGAAGAAGGGGAGGACCGCGACTCAATAGTCACATTAGATGTTTTATAAAGAAGTTCATGTGAAGGAGGGGATGCATGAAATTCACAAATTACATTAGATGAATGATAAAGAAGGTCCTACGAAGAAGGGAGAACCATGAATTAAGAGTCGAATTAGATGAATCTAAATAGTAGTTTGGATTTGAATCATTAGAAGAATCAGAGGAAATATTTGCATTGGAATCCTCAGAAGAAGAGGAAATGTTTGGATTAGAATAAAAGAGAAGGGGGAACTGAATAATAACGGATTAGAAGTGTCTAAACTATTCCACTAACCATTCAAAGCATACAAGTGTGTCCCACTTTGTGGCCATAAATATTTTAAAATATGACTAGTAAATAAATAATTAAAAAATACTATAAAATTTTAAAAAATCAAGTAAATTCTGGATGCCTTGCACCTTGGTATTTATAGCCTCTTAAAAATGCATGTTTGGTCATTTTATATGTGTTTGGTCATGTTTTGGTTGTGGGAGTTTGCTGAAATTACAAAAACTACAAAAAAGATGGGGATTATATGCTTTGACCTTATGAGATTAAGGTGGGGAACAAGTTACGGATGGGTTCTCTAGTGTGAATAACCAAACGAGGTTTGGTCATGATGGGTGTCTTTTGATGTGAACACTAAAAATTTGATTCCTTATTGTTGTATGTTTAAGGGAGGACTTGTGATAATCAGTAATTTTGGTGTGTGTTGGTTTAAAGGTCTATAGATAGATTGTTTGATCAAAATTCTTCAATGTGAAGAAGGTTTCATGTATATTTAGTCAAAATAACGAAAACCAACTAGACATTTCATAAAGATGGAGATGCTTTTGTGATTTTCCAAAAGAGAAGCTTAGGAAAAAATATATCTTGATGACTCAAGACTGATAATCTAATAAGGTATAGAGGCGTAAATGTAAAAGGGTTGATCAAAATTTGAGCAATATAAAGGATATAAAGGAAATATTTCTTATGTTTGATTGATGCAAAAGTTGCTTGATAGGAAATTTTTTTGCCAAGGTTTGAAATATGTGTTAAAAAATTATCATGAACTTAGGAAAAAATAAGAAGATCAAGAGGATCAAAGACCTAAAGGATTATCCTAAATGAGTTTATAAGGTGGATAAACACAAGGAAGAATCATGTGAGTTCAAATCACAAAGCCAAATTAATGAGCAAATAATAATGAATGATAAAGAATCAATTGATCAAAGTGATTTTCCGAAATGGATAAGTCAATGTGACAAATGAGACACAATCACACAAAGTTATTAGTAAAATAATTAGTGAAATGGATTACTTCTAAGCATCCGATCAATTAATAGTTTGAGGCGTAAGATGATAAAAAAATGTCACTATTTATGCCAAGTTCAAAAACAAACAAGACATAATTAATAACAAAAGGTTTATACGATTTCCAAACAATGTATACTAAAATCAAGTTTAATTCTAATCAATACCTCTATATTAAAAAGTGGGAGTTATGAATATGAACGATGCAAAAATATCTTTAAGATACGTTAACCAAAATTTGCAGAAAAGTAAGGTATTAGTATCGAAATAATATTGACACAATGTGCATAAAGGTAACAACCCTTTTCAAAATTGAGATAATATTTGAAAGAAAACCAAGGCTATAGTATATCAAGGAATTATTACGATGAACGTAGCGTAACATTACAATCTACACACTTAGATCAATTTTACAAGAAACAAGATGTAAGTATCGAAATTGTTGTGATACAATACAAGCAAGATAAAAATTCAAAGGAGAATCAAGCCGATGAATCATGCCTAACTATGATTGACAATGTTGAGTTGGGTATCAAGATCAAAAAATCTACTAATGATATGAACATGTCTCCATGAACTTTATATGTTTAACAACTCAGCCACAAACATGGATGAGCGTAAACAGACACAAAAGTTGTGAATACAATTAATTGACAACACAAGGGTAGTCACTCTTCTTCGATCAACAAAGTGTCAAAAGAAATTGAAGGAAGTAGATCAATTGGGGGTGAAATTTTTCCTCACTTTGGAAAATTTTCTCCTTGCCTTAGAGCAAGTGAAAAACTAAGAAATAGTAACACTTCACATGTTTCATGATGAATAACGACTCTTAACTCAAATTTGTTTGAAATGGTAAAAGTTAGATCCTGGTCAAAGTTAGATTCATAGGTGGTTAACTCAACTAGGTGTCACAAGTTATCTAGACACGAGTCCAATTTACCAAGAAAGTCCAACTGACTAGTATTGGGTTATCTCAGCTTTACTTTACCCTCTTCAAGTACGGTGGACAATAAATGCATCCATCGTGTACTCTCACTAGGGTTGTGATACAAATGAATAAGATTAGGTAAACTATATTTTAATCTAGTTAATTTTGCATTTACTATAGTAATTGGGTAATTAATTATAATTGTAATATGGTTATGTTTATATAACCATCTAATTTTTATTCAACAATATGTAAGGTTGTTTTAATCATTGTTATATTGTTTTAACAATATTCTTGTTTGTATTGTTTCATGGATATACCTGTGAAACTTATTTCTTTGTTTGTATTTGGCTGTGCAATATCTATAAATATTATAGCCCATTCTTTGTAATTTTGATTTGATTGAAAATCCCTAAATTAACCAGGCTTCCATCCTTGTTTATAATTTATAATAACTTTGATGTTAAATCTCACAAATGGTAAAACTAGTCAAGTAGGTTGTGCAAAGCACTTTTTTTCTTCCACAAGGTTCTCTCTTGTGTGGATTACTTTAGGTTTCCTAGAACCACCCCCATTGTTGTAGCTTAAGGCATCATGCAAAGGGGTTGTGTTCTAGTTGAGTAGATAGGGGCAAAACCTTTTCTTAAACCGTGAATACAGTGTGATGTTTTGTGGTGTGTTTTGATCTTTTTAGTTTAGTGTGGTTTTCTTGAACACCTTTTGGAAACCTACACGGAAACTGTAACAGTAGTTTTTTTTTTTGTCTCATTTCACCTTTATTTGACAACATTTAGGTCTTGTATGACGGATTAGTAATTCTCTATACACAAAGAGGACAAATGTCATTTATGATTTTCAATATCATCCACAGGATGCAAGAGAAGAGCATATGCGATGCAAAAGAAATCCAACTAAGAAATCAAAAAGTGGAAAATAATTTATTAAAATGTGAAATATGTTCATCTTAACCAAATTTGACATTCTCAACATTTTTCAAATAAAAAAAGAGATAAGAATCATTTCTGATTCCCAAGATCAACACAAAAGGCATGAGGAAGAGCATATGGGCGTGCCAAATGTTTATCCAAATTTAATACAATTTAATCAAAAGCACATAAATACAACTTGTAAAATAGAAATTAATTAGAATAAACCTGCAAGATGTTAGTATTTTAATGACACAAGCTTTTGTAATTGTTAAACTGATATTCAAAATTGGAATGTGGTACCGCCCTCACACCGAGGTATACACATGGGTTATTATGCCTGCGTGCCTCTATGTGGACTAGAAGAGCTATATAGTGCCTACACTTTGCTAGAGAGATGTATGTGCCTACCTCAGAGTGCCTGAACTAGTGGATGGATGTGTGGGTGTTGGAAGTAAAATAGACAGTCAAAAAAATATGACAGTGTGTGTGCGTTTGATGAATGTTATATGCACTATATGAAATGGGTATATGTACAACTATATGCCAAACACAAAGTGTTTGCGCTATCATAAGGATGCATGCATTATGGATTGGACACCTAGATTGGTCTAATAGTTTTCCTGCAGACAACATGTACAATACAAGTGTAGTAGTATGTGTGCACTTTGGTAGAATGATGTCTATGTGAGGGAATGAGTGCCTATGCTCAAGTTTATGTGCTTGCACTAGTATAATAGTTTTGACAGAAAATAGGGTACAAAACTACAATAGTACAATATGTGTGTTGGTAGAATGATGTCTGCGCTTAGGGAATAAGTATATGCACTAGGGTTTATATGCCGTGAACCCCTAAAATGTACCTATTTATGACATCAAAATACAACACAATGATGTAAGAAAGCTCAAAACTCAAAATTTTACCATGTTAGCTCAAAATTGACAATAACCCATCAAAATTAAAACCTAAACAACACTCAACATATGCAAAGTTAGAAAAATCATAAGAATTTTAACATTCTTTCACACATGTGGATATCAAGGGTTAGCAAAATATTGACATAACAACAAAATTGAACTACTATACTAAGGACTAAGGACCCGTCCCATCAAGCATGCCAAATGTGTTCAAGAATTAGCTAGGTATGCAAATAAAATCAAGACTAACACCTAATAGCCTCAATATGATATTAAAATAAAATCTATGCACCATCATGTTAATAGGTAAACAAGTAATAAACATCAACATTACGCATTAGAAACTTGAAAATGAACCTCAAGCTAACATGCTAACATTTATTGCTCTACTCTTTAGAAAGCTAAATCAATGAAATGGACCTAGGTAGATCCTTTAGCTATCAAAGGGTTGATAGTTGTTGCTTGATCCAAGAGGATTGAGGATGAAGGTTCATCAAGTCATGGCAACAAGGCCTTTCTTGATTAACTCCATTGATCTTCACAAAATAGCTTGGATGATTAAATGCAAATGGATGATGTCTAGCTCCACTCTAAGGAAGAATTCTCTAAGATGATAAAATTGCTATAGTATAGGCTCTATGCTCATTTAGGTGTGTAGGTGTAAATAGAAAGGTAGGAGGAGGGATCCTTATATATCCCAATGGATAAAAGAATCTCTACATCCCTTTACATGTGGGATAATAGCTAGGTTGAGTTAGTTGTGGATAAGGATGGTTGAAAGGGGGTTGAGTCAACCTTAGGAGAGTTTATTTTGTCCTTTAGTGACTCATGGGGTTTGAGGGGATTTATTAATTAACCCAAGTGATTAATTAATAGGTGAGCAAGCTTATAAAATATTTTTAGAGGAATAATTAGCATGATTTAGACTATGGGAGGAATTTAATCAAATAAATGATGATTTATTGATTTAATGGAAGAGGAAGCTAATTAATTAATAATAATTAATTAGTCTAGATAGAAAGGGGGATTAATTAATGGAAGGTCATTAATTGGCGTATTTTTAGATAGAAGAGTTAATTAATTAATGTAATGTAACTAATTAACAATGATAGAAGAGAAAATGAGCATTATGAATCATATGTCGTCAATTTGCGGGGAAAGGGTATAATTAGCACAATTTAAGTATTTAAATTGATCGAGCTAAATTATAGGTGTTTACACCCATGAAAAAAAAATGAGACACAATTACTCTTAATATCCACATCAAGGCCCCCATCCTCCCATAAGTTTATAAAAGGTACTACTTTGGTGCCCCTAAATATAAAATCTCGAGAATCCGGTATAGATCTTATAATGTGACCTCATCTCTCTTGTCTAGAACCAAAATGTATTGGTCCTTGGGCCCGATCTTTGAATCGGTGATATCATCAAACTAGTTTCCTCGGTACTCTCTTATAAGTGCAAATTTGGTCTAGCCCCACTTGTGCCGGGTGATCCCACTCTGCATCTATGACATCCCCTTTAAAATGATCATAAAAACCGGGACTGGTCTCTCATATATAAAGTATCTCTACGGCCTACAAAACCAAACAAGTAACCATCCATCAACATCCATTACCAAAAATGTAGTGCCAACACATCTTTGACATTATTTCATCTTGATATTGATATTGTTGGACTGATATTCAAACATTTTGATTTTGATACATTGATTCAGTAGATGATAGATTATACTGATATTTGGATTATTGACATTATGATGTTTACGTTTTATTATGATGCACTAGATAGTGATGTTAGATAGTTGATATATGTTGATTTTCATGATATGGATTTTATACTGACACGTTATGTTTTGGGATGTTTTGAGTAGAATTGTAATCTCATGGATGTTAGGGTTAGATTTTGATATATTGATGGATAATAGAATTGCTAATGTCAAATGATGATTATTGATTTTATATGTATATTGTCTTGATGTTGTTAATATGGCTGAAAGGCCAAAGAGGTATTTTGTTGTGTGTAGGAATTTTATCACATACATCGAAGGGGATAGGGACCAACCACAGAAGGATGTCGAGCGTTGAGAAATGAGGCAAAATTTGACAACTTGTGTAATGTTTTTTAGTGTGTGTTTTGCATGTCTTGTTTGGAAGTCTCCCATGGGGGTGACTTCACATATGTGGCCATGGGGTAAATTTTTTCCCTTTCTTTAATTTTGTATGTGTTTTATTTATGATTTTTGTATTTAAAATTTGTTAGGAAATAAGAGATAAGATATGTAGAATAATCCCTCAGAGAGAATCACAACAAAGTAGAAACTAATATGCGAGAAATTATTACAAATCTAAAATAAAATTATAGAATAAAATAACACAACACAAGGAGACAATATTTAACGTGGTTCACCCAATTTGGGCACGTCCACTAGGAATCACTTGCTCAAATTTTATTACAAGCCACCGCTCTCTCAATCAATACCAGATCCGTTTGGATCTATGCTCAACAAACTCTCTGAAATTCACACCCGAATTCAAAAACATGCAATACATTTTCCTATCCATCTATTTATGCATAAGACCATATAAATAGACAACTACTTAAGTAGTTTTACAAAGCTGTGGTATCAAAACCATGGGCAAAACCCGTCCCATAAACCTATGGGTCAAACAACTCACCCATATGAGAAGAGTACGTTTCCCGATATTTAGGTGCATTTTCGAGGCCAAAAAAATTACGCCTAAAACTAAAAAAAAATTTTACGCCCTCGAACCCCGCTTCGAGGCTTGCCCCGAACCCCGTCGAGGATACATGAAAAGTGTACTTTAGTGTACGAGTCTTCAACACTTTCACACATGAAAATAGGCTCCATGACCTAACAAAATTTAGAATTTTGTCACCTTATTAACATGTTGTGAATGTGTGTTAATTAAGTTTAAACCTTCTTATTTTGACTAGAAAATAAAGAGATGTGACAAATAGTTATGATGAGATTTAGTAGTCCTTGTGTAAATAAAATTTATGTTTATTTGGGAGTGTTTTACTCCACCCCAAGTTCAAAATTCGGATTTTGACTTGGGGCATTTTTGGAGGCTTGTGGGACAAGCAAGGCTTGTCCCATGCCTCTTAAATTTACCCAACAACCCTACCTATGGGTTGGAAATCTTATTTTTGACTTCTTTGTCCATTTTTAGTGTAAAAGAAGGAAAATTATTGCACTTTATTTCTACCCCAATTTATTATGTCCCTTGAAAGCATGGTGTGTAAGTTTTGAGCCATGTGGGTTGTCATAGTCTTTGCATGTGCATTGATTTTCTTATTATTAGTGTGTTGAATTGAGTGTGGGGATAAAGGAATGATGAAGTGGCATCTTTCATGGATCCAACTCATCATCCTCACATTCATTTCTATTTATTGGTGAGTTTTGGTTGGAATGGGGGTTACTTGTTCTTTTCTCTTTTTGTGCACTTTTGGAATTGGAGCTTTTGTGGAGTGCTTGGAAATTTCTTGGCTTGGATTTGAAGAGGCTTGTGAATATTTTTTGGAACTTGATGGAGAGGTAGGCTCTCCACCTTTATTATTATGTTTTTTCTTATTTGTAAGAAATGTTGTGCTTGTTAAAAGTGTTTTTATCTTGTGATGGTGTTTTTGTGTGTTGGTTGGGTAGTTGGCCTTAGTTGGGTGTGTGAGAAGGGCTTATGGGACCATTGGGGAGGGAAAAGGGAGTTTTGTGAGGCATGAATTTGGTGGGAGTGTGAATGGGAGTCTTACCTATGGGGAGAGAAAATGAATTCATGGTTTTGTTGCATGCTTGCAAGGGAGAGATAAGGATTTTGTGTGATTATTTTGTGCACTTGGAGGCTTAGGGTAAGACTCCCACTTCACTTGGGAGGCATAAGGAGGTGGTCTCCCATAACCCTTGCTCTATTTGGTTTGATCTTCAAACCTTTTTATTGTTATGAATGTGTAAACTTGTTGGATATGTTATCTTGGTTGAGTTGAATGTCTTGTATGTATGTTTGTTGTGAAGCCACTTTGTTGGAAGTTGTCATTGTTTGCTCAATGCTCCTCATGGTTCCTTGGTTGGGGCTCGGGGGCCATTAAGGGGATGAATTCTCCCCTTAATGGATTTAAGGTTGGGTGGAGAGCATTGCCTACTCCCCCTTCCTTGTTTGTGATCCCATTGTGAAGTTTGATGAAAGCAAGATTTTGGAGCTACCATTGTGATGAGGACATGCATATTGAAGACTTGAAATTTGGCATTGTGGATAGCCTTATGTTGTAATTAATGCTTTTGTTATTTCCACTTGTGTGGATGATTTTAACAATTCCAAAATATAAATATAAATAAATAATATATATATATACACACACACACACATTCATTTGGAATCCTTCATAGATTGTAAACTCTTTCTAGAGTATTGTATGAGAAATGTGCCTTTTAAAATGTATTAGCTTGTGGAAGGAACCTACCAACTTGTCACATTGTTGTGAAGAAGTAGATTTTTTTGAAACAAGTTGAAATGGAACTTCTCTCCTCTTGTGTGTTTTTTTTTTAAATTGCAAGTTTGATACATGGTTGTAATAGAAGGGTGTGATTGAAAGAAATTTTTACATGCTTAGTTGTTCTAAATCATTGTTCAAATTTGTTGAATTGAGAATGAACCTTGTTGTATGTTTGTGAAAGAAATTACTTAAAAAAAATAATTTCTTCTTTTATTGTATGGGAGACAAAATGAAGCATTCAAATTGTAATTGCATTCTACTTTTATTGGAAGAAGAAAGTAGTGTATTGGCCTTCCTTTTGAATGTGCAATCATCTTCCTCTTTATTTAGTGTATCTAGTTGTGTAGGAAATTTTATCGATCTAACAACTTAAATTTAGATGGTCAATACAAAGTAATACCTATACACATCCTCATTTAAATGTAATTAAAATTAAGTTCATTATGTAGGATTTCTTTACAAAATTTCTTTCAAATGATAAACCCACTATAATGTCCTTTTATAAGAATATAAATTATCTATTAAGCTTGAAATATATTATTAGTATCGATATATTAAAATTCTTCAATTAGTTATATCAATGAAATAGGTATATATTCTAATACTTATATTAGTATTAATAATAAATTATTTTTATTAACTTCATATTAAATAAGTTGACTTTTTATAAACCAAAACTTATTTTATTCTTAATAAAGGGTCTTAATAAAGTGGCCATTGTGGATTGTTTTTATGTGTTGAATGTAGGAAACCCACCTTTTTTTTAATTATTAGTAATGTAATATGGGTAGGGGCCGATCCCCCACCACATAATATTTTTTAAAAACCCTTTCTAACTAATATAGTCGGCCATGAATCTCAGCCTTTGCACAGCCTGCGGAACATGTGGAAACCGCGCGAGTAGTTAATAAATTTAATTACATGTATATATATATATATATATGTATTTATAAAAGAGTTTATATGTATATATGTTGTGTTTATATACTCAAAATGAGAGTTTTTACTAAAGAGAAGAAATGGAAATATTACAAAAATGTATATCTATTGGGCAAATGGAAAATACCCAAATGGGTATTCTATTAAATTAATCTTACTAAAATAGAATGAATTTTCTTCATCTCTAACCCTTGAATAGGGTAGAATAGAATATAGAAATGGAAAAAAAAATGTAGGAGTTGTGAGCATCCATCCTCAAATTTCTCCTCTTCTCCCATGGCTTCCTCTTCTTCCATCTTCCCTTAACCTCAAAACCAAAAAATGAATGAAATGAGAAAAGAGATGAATAAAAGTCTTCCTTAGAGATTTTAGGGTTGATTTGAAATTCCTTCATCCAATGGCCTAGATTGGATTCATCCAATGACCCAAATTGTCTCCTACAAAAGTTAGGTGGGGTAGGTGAGGTGATCATTTGATCACATGGGTCTCCTTTTGAATGGGGCCACTTGTGTGGTTTGAAAGTTAATTAAGTTATTGCTTTTTATTTTATTTTAATTTAAATAAACTCTTTCCTTCTTAGTTTAGACTACCTCTTTATTAGAAAATTAAATAATTAGCTTGGTGTAAATGAAAGGGTTATTTTGACTTGGACTTTAATTATTAAATTATTGCATGACCTTAGAAACCTAGGTATTAAATTAATTTAGGATTAATTGAATGAAATATTTAAACCTAATCATAGATTAAATTCATTTCTTTTATTTAATAATATTATTTAAGTTATTTTGTGACGACCATTTGAAACCTAAGGTTAACCTTGTCGTCGCTTTCGTTTCCTTTAACAAAAAAAAAAAAATATTCCATAATTTTTCTAGTATAACCTTTGTTTTGTTTTGGGTTTCATCTACAAAAATTTTGTGGGCATTACAAAAATCACAATTTTTAATCAATTTAGTATGATCCCTACCTAGTTAACGGTGATCCCCTGGGTCAAACATGACTTGCTTATAGTTGATGACAAATGATCTAGTCTCCACTCACCGGCCCTTCCCACCCTTCCCGCTTCATAATTTTTCACTAAAAATTCAAAAATAACCAAAAACCAATCCAAAAATAAAAAATAATGTTAAAATCTCAATTCTTACCACTCGTCGGGTCCTCTGGAACTTCCTCACTCCACTGATAGTTTCCATCTCTCTCAAAGTCACACAAATTATTCTCTTAGAGCTATAGAATAACAAATTCTCACAGTGCAAATGATCCCCTTTAGCCTCCTAAGTCACTTATATAGGCGCACTAGTATAGTCACCATTAATTTTTCCCAGTTTCTAGTGACCCAAGCCTATTCGATGAAAAATCAATTAGTCACCATCGAACCAACCCCTAAATATGATTCCTTTTCCATATTTTTGATCATTTGTCTCATTAGCTTAAATCCTTTCCTCTCATCTCAAGCTCAGTGTGTCACCCATAACACACTTCGACCTATCCAGTCTCTCTATATTTTATCTTGCATCCTGATTTATGGCCATCACAATTCCCTTCTTAGGGCACCATCCTTCATATTAAAATCCCACACTTATGGAAATATTTTATCCTCATACCATCCAGAGGGATGCATTATTTTTTGTTCTTCGGACCCGCAAGACAAACATAATTTCCCTCTTTTTGCTAGACTATTTTACTACGGCATCTATTTTCCAATTTTTGATGTTTGCCTTTGACCCCATTTGTCCACATGGATGGTACATTAATTTAGTGAATTTTATCAACACATAGGGTCCTAGATCATTAACAATGCCTCTATCATAGGACATTCTATGACCCTATTGATGTGTCTCTAAGGTCACCGCCATATTTTTGTTTTTTTTCATCCAATCAATGATCACCACATTTCACTTGGGGCATCTTCCTATCTCTTCTTTCACCATGCCCCCTTCCCTCTCCATTTATCTCTTTCAAACTTGTGATCAACTTCCTTCCTATCATTGATCCTTATTTTGAGTGAGAACACTTCAACCATCATTTCTTATCATCACTTCTAGTTATTTTCTTCCGACTTACTTAACACAAACCACTTGAAAAAAATGGGAAAATGTAGACACCATTTTCAAACATTTCCCCTCACAATGTATCCTCTATTCTTTAACCATCATTTCTCACACTCCCCTCTCATCTTATTTATAAACACTTATATCCCCTTGTTATTCATCCTAACCCCTATTTACTTCTCATTCTAAAAATGGTATTTTAAAACCATCACATCATCCCCTATGTACCCATACATTTTAATTAGCCCACACCATATTATTATTTAATTCCTTGACCTTTCAATCCCTTAAATCTCTATCCTACCAACCTATTTTAAAACCCTTAATTTTATCACCTACCTCCCCATGATTTATCCTAACACAATCTTACAAAGACTAAAATAACCCACCATCCCCAATTTAGCTATCATAATGCCCCAATTTTTAAATCAATTCTCGGTCTATTCAAGTGACTACTAAATCATATGAGTAGTTTTCGACCTTATAAATTTACATCCATCCCTCCTTTCTAACACCCGGGAAAAATTCAAATATCTGTCATCCTTACGCACTTGTTTCCTTCTCCCTCATCTTTTTATATTATTTCATCATCTTGATCCACGTTGAAATACCTTTGCATGTTATCATTATATCTTGGAATATCTCGAACATTGTTGGAAATATCATTCATTCCCGTTTGTTTCTATTTTACGGGCTTGCAAGTTTCCCCTTAATTGTTCCTAGTCTTTCACCACCCCCGATCATCTTTAGATCCATCTTACCATTCTATCATCTTATAAATCTCTCATATACAACTCTAGTCACCATCGAACCAACCCCATACCCATTAAATCAGCCATTCTTTTCATCATCTTTTCCTATCCTCATCTTGACATCAATCAAACATCACGCATCAAATTTCACCTATGTTTCTTCATACATTTAATCAATTCTAAACTAATCACCATTGATCATACCAATAAGACTGGGTCACCAATTACCTACTCATTTAACATTTTTTTCATCATCTTATCATTATCGGCCTTATTTCAACATCTTTAGATTATATTAGATCCCTATCTTAGGTTGTTATTTGTATATTTTACCCATTATCATTTATCAAATATCGTTATAAAAATATGATTGAAATCCATCATAGAAATTATCACTTCTAAAGATTGACTTCATTGGGAAACACTCCATCTCTATTACTAATATTTTTCATGTTTTAGTTCTCTTTTATGTATAGGTCATTAAAGCTCACAATGGAGAGGATTTATTCTTTTGAGCCCATACCACCTTCATCTTCATTTATATCACGAGGTTACTTAAATCCTCCCATATTTTTAGGTTTCTTGATTTCTCATATACTTATCACTAACCTAAAATAGGAAGTGAGAAATCTCACAAACATTGTCAATTTAAACATTGGATGTCTTTCACCCCATTCACACTTTTCTTGAATAGGAGGCTCCATTTTACAACTATTTGGTCATGCATGTAAAATTTAATTAAAAATTTCTATAGAGGAGAGCCAATATGAAACTAAGTATATTTCAAATTCAACGATAAAATAGTTCAATAACTCAAAAATTAGTTTTTCAAGTTAGTGAACTAGCTTGAAAAGGCATGTGAGATGACTAACATTAAGTAGAATCAAACCATTTATATTGCAAGGAATAATATATTTTAGTTTTTCAAATAATTTGATGAATATAATAATTCTAATAATCTATGTCTACTAGAGTGTTTAGATATATGAGTGCAATTTTAATAATTTTTGTTTTTGTTTTTTTTTTAATTTTTAATTTATTTTTCACTAATGTTGCCTTTAATTACCATATTAAATTTTAAATAAGATTTCCATGTTGTGTGGTGTTACATGTATTTTTAGAAATTAGAAGTCTAACAATTTAAAAGCACACTTACAACATAAAACATCACAAATTCAAATATGTTCATGTGGTTTTATATGTGCTAGCCATGGAAAATTTC
Organism: Taxus wallichiana var. yunnanensis; assembly: GCA_018340775.1. Lineage (NCBI taxonomy): Eukaryota > Viridiplantae > Streptophyta > Pinopsida > Cupressales > Taxaceae > Taxus > Taxus wallichiana. The sequence goes on from CM031238.1 coordinate 730,243,808, forward strand.
AAGACCCTTGAAAAAAACCATTAGATATTATTCACCGAATATCTAAAAGAGGATTTGAAATCATGTTGAATTGGAATAAAATGGGTTTCAAATGGTTGCTGAAGTATTTCATTATGTTGATGACCGATAGCTTTTTTGAATGCTACCTGGTCAATAAAATTTAAAAATGATGCCATCTTATACCATGTTGCATGTTATCTTTCTAACTAATGTTTGCCACGTGGTCCCCTCCTCTATAAATAGACCAATTGCACTATTTGTTTTACTTTTAGCAATCCCTCTTGCTAACAAATCACAAGATAATTAAAACAAAAACATCTTGGCTTCTCCACTCACAATACAATTACAGAGTGAAATCCAACAATCCATATTTTTCAAATCTACTACCATGTGTTGGAATAAGAAGCAAGGCAAAAAAACATGAGCCATGCATAACTAAATTCACATCCATGAGCTTGGTGTTTTTTCAACTCTTGAGGATCTTGAGGATCCAAATTATGTTTGTGTGGTGAATCGAACATCATAATTTTACTTGCCTCATCTATATTATAGAATTTGAAATAGACTACAAGTTTCTTAACTACTTGGTATCGAATTTAAATAGCAAGGATTATACTTTTCACTTATAAATCGAATTACACACACTTTTATTTGGAATATCACATGAATATATTCAATGTTTGACAAGACTTCCACATACAAAAGTGGATCCTCTCACATCGAAGACCTTGGTAGAAGATGTCAAGTACATGGAGTCTCAATTCATCCTGACAATTAATCCAACAAAAAAACCTTCCAAAAGGGGAATGTTACTTCAGGATTTCACACACCTATTTTTGCATGCCATTGTGTAATTTTTCTGAGTGGAATATTTAATAACAGTCTTTATTAGGCCTTAGTTGACCTTATATGTACCCTTAACGGTCACCAATATGAGTGGTGTACTTACTTATCTACCAAAATAAGGAATGTCATCACTAATAATCTTGTGAAAGAATCTTGTTGTAATTACAATAGGAATTTATATATATCCATTATATTTTGAGACTTATAACAATTTTAAAAACACTCTTGTTCCGACTACACGCCACCAACATATTAAGAAATTATCATTTTCTATTGAAAACATAGAGGTGAGATGAGTTTAAACTTGACCTTTCTTTGATTCAAATTAATATTTTATGTTAAGAATTCTCCTATTTTGTTATATTGTTATATTAAATATGAATATTCTATTTTATTTTAATAGGACATTATAGTGCAACTATTCCGAAAGATACAATGCTATAAGAGGAATATTACAACCTAAGGGTGCTACAAATAGTATTGGGGGTAGTATGTTAAAGGAACTCATCACCCAATTGAACAAATCTAGAAAATGTATGAGGAGTTCTCTAACACCTCAACAACTTGAGACATTTGCAGGTTATTTACATTTCAATTTATAGTAATGTAAAATATTTTTCTAATATGTTAATTTTTTTTTACATTCTTTTAACGTGATCATTCAATTTTACAACCTCCTTTGGCAACACAAACCTCCATCAACCTCCTTTATTTCTCAAAAGATAAGTATATGACCTTAAAAAGTGCGAGTCTCTATAAAACATGTCTCCTCCTCAAGCCCAAGGTATGCTTCCCAATTAGCTTTTACATTTAGTATATTTTAGGTTCATTTATTTTTAAATCAAGTTATTGATTAATTTTATGGTTAATCAGGATATGGTCATCATGGTGTTACTTCTAATATTGTTCAACAAGGGAAACATCCTGAGCCAACTATAACAATACAACAATAGACTACAAAATTAAGTAATGTTTCTTGCAAAAATAGTTATTTAACCTTTAATTATTCAATCATTCTATTCTTTATATGTTCTTCATTTCTGATTTGATTTCCTATTGTAGTGCCTCCACCATCTCATACTCATAGTGTTATTATTAGAACACAATTTCTACCACCCCGCGACCACCTCCCACAAATGTTTAAACAATTGGTAAAATATTATATTTCCATTTGTTAGTGTGATCACTATCCATTTGACTATCTCCAAGTTCTCCACTTTTTTTTATGGTTTACAAAGCATGGTTGGAATTTTAGTTCCAAATATAATTTGTATAGATGAGGAATATATTTTTTTACAAATAGGGACCATAATCATCAAATACGTCTCTAACAATAAACATACATCCACAACATTGAAACTATCACAAAACTCAAAATATAACATAACATAAAATCATATGTGTGTGTGTGTGTACATCATCAAAAAGGAATTTGAAAGATCCTCATACATCTAATTCAAGTAAAATAGAGATACAAATATCCGTTAAATGTAGACCTATCAATCAAATACCCATCTAGCATTACTCCACTAGTCATCATCATGGAGCTCTCGGGAGATGATCCATGCTCATGACTCATGACACTACATGATCGAGCCCACCATCATCTAACATAAAAATCACTATAACGGATCTCATCAGGAATCCTCTACCGAACTATGTCCTCCTAATAATGAAGATCATTTCCTAATGAGTGGTATCCATTCATACTCACATTACAACGTGGTGCCATCGGACCATTATTCCGATATCTATCTTCATGTACATAAGCCCATGTTCTCAATGGGCCTATCACAATGAATGCCTTCCGTAGATTCTCTCTATCACTCTAACATTTATCCATATAAGAAAGATCCTGGGTAGGCTCAACCTACATATTCGTGAGCTATAGGATTAACCCATCCCTCTCACCAATCATTGTGTCCCAAGAAAATATAAGGACTATCTCGCTCGATGGTCAAGCTAACTTGCTCAATCAATAAAAATGCCTTCTCTACCTCTAGGCTTGCTATGGTAGCCTCCTATAATGTTACTCTAACATCCTCCCCCTCCCCCTCAACACCATCTTCCTGTGGAGCCTCTACACAATCTTGCACTAATATTTCAAATCCATCTGTCCTATCACTAGGAAACATAGGACTAGGTAACCCCTAAATCATCATGGCCCACTACTATCCCATGTGCATCCACCCTCACTTCCTACCTCTCTTTGTAAGGTAAATCATCTAGCTCATATACATATGAAAGTGCTACATCTAAATCTCCATAATCTCATGTATAAGAAACTTCCACCTCTAGCACATCCTATATAAGTCCACATTGTCATCTAATGTGACCAAATCTAATAAGATCAAAGTGATCGACTCTCCTCCCTCATAGAAACCTATCCTATTATATTTCTTTCAGCACTCTACCTTCCCCAAAACATACTAGGAAACCTATATAAGGCCTATAAATCACATCCCCACCCCGTAGACCGGCTAGGAGTTATCTATAGTAATCCTTGCCTCTTATAGGCCATATAGCTACAAAAATAGACATCCACCGAATAAACCCCAAAATACTCTAGATTTAACCATCTTTCCCATGGTACTGCCCTTGGATGAGCCACTACAATATTCTCGTATGCCCAACACTAAAAAAAATCACACATCATCTCTAAACCTTGCCCCATCCTCCATGACCAAAACTCCATGTATACCATATCTAGTAAGGCAAGATACCAGAAAACTCCATTTAGAAATAAATCATGTCATCTACAATCTAGTCAACATCCAACTATGCTTGCCCAATGTTGAATAAGGAAGGGTGTAACATCTAATTCCCATCATCATCATCGTGACTAGGGTCCAAACCTCCTCATCATAACTATATAGTGTGACATATAAAAACATTGAGATGGAACAAAAACATCATGTGCATCATCTCCATATAATGGATACATAGAAACATCCTTTCCCACCTCATCAATAACATAAACTTGTTCACCTTGCACCGGAAGTCATAAAATCCTATGTATATCCTCAAATGCAATAGTCATCTCTTAGTAGGAAACCGTGAAGTGCATGAAGTATGATCCCATCTCTCAAATAAAGCTAACAATAACCCTATATCCCTAGGAATACATCTATAATGATGCATCTCTCCCAATCCAACCTCCTATAAGTAACTCCAACACTCACCTAACAACAAATCATGCATGCTATCTAGTATTTTAGGATCATATACCATGTAGTCAATTGGTCTTTATCCTGCATTCATAAAAAGCCAACACACTATGAAATAAAATTAATCAAAAATCAAACAAACCAATCTTAAAAACAACTCTTTATATAATCAAAACAATTTAATCACTAACCATTATAGTGAATCACTATCACTTTAATATAATCACTCATGATTTCCCAAATCGCTAGCGATTTGTAGCAATTTCTCGGTTGTCAAGAAAGCAAATATATATATATATATATATATAATACGAAAATAAATAAATAACATCTACCTCGAATGAGTGGGCCTCTATTATCTATGGTTACCTCTAGCTTCCTTCATCTCTCAAAATATATTAAAAATCATAAATTAGGTTTTCTTAGTTATTTTTCTCTTACAAATCACAATAACAACAATGAACCCCACATAAGTTTTTATAACACAATTTTCTCCCCACGATCACAAACGACTAGGTTAAGTTTTGATGATTTGATAAAATACTAGTGACCCATGGTAATCTCCATCAATTACCCCTTCATCCTAAAAACACTTTTTTGGTTTGTAAACCTAAGAAACACATCATTTAAGCATCCATTGTCAAAAATTACACGTTCAAAACATGTTCTTCCATTTTTGAGGCCCTAAGACCCTCTTAAAACCCTAAATTCAATCAATCTATATAAGATCCTATCTTTATCAAGTCCATATAGGATTTCACATCCTTTTTAAGAAATTTTTCCCACTGCCTCCATTAAGTCATACATCTATAGGTTGAGAACCCATTGGTTCCCCTATCATTTGAATTCTTGGTGTGTAAGCCCTCCTTTGTGGAAATATACATTATATCAAGTGTGTATTTCTTGATACATGAGACACTATAAAATTTTTGAGAATATTTTCCCATAGCTGTTATCTTAAAAGGAAGATGTCTATAGGTCAAGAACCCATTGGTTCCCCTATCACTTGACTTCCTAGTCATGTAAGTCCACCCATGTGGTAATCCATTTCGTGCCCGGCCTTACGAAACCTTAAATTGAAACACACTCTTACACAAGCCTTTTCATTCATCAACTTAATCAAACTAGTGACCATTGCACTTTGTCACAATGACCCCTAGTTTTTGGGGAAAGCACTCATCTAACACAAATTCAATCGTCTCGCTTATTATTTTTTTAATAGATTATCTATTATAAACCACATGAAAAAGGGTAAATGTAGACACCCATTTTTGGTACCTTACATTACCTATCCACACTCCTCACATTTTCACTCAAAATATTAAACTTATCTTATTATCCTATAAACCATGTCCTCACCCTCGTTAAATCACATCTTACCCTCAATAAATACTTATTTTACTCACCCTAAATGACTTAAACCTCCCTAACCATCTGGAAACCATTTTAACCCATGTTAGGCATAACCCCAAATCTCCCAACTCCCTCAACACATTTCTACCCATCCTCACTCATTCCCATACCGAATTAACCCATTTGAAGTGGTTAAAACCATTTCCAAGTGGGTTTCCCCACTTTTTGGATCACCAATGATTCTAAATAATCAACAACAATTATATAAGGACCATGAAACCTTCATGAAAGGGGATCCCTAACTCAGAAGCGATGATCTAGCTCTTTAGAAATCTAGACGACATCATCTCGGATATCTGACATATTTTTCACGCATATCGTATCATTGAAGCTTCACAAATCTTATAGGAATCCTACAACATTGTTTCTTGCCATTCCATATCAAAGGTAAATAATCTTTGTGTGTTTTCAATCTTACTTTGTCCATACATCAATTTAAAATTCAAATCAATCTACAAAACATTTGTCTTACATCCCATTTGTATCTTATAAGGAATCATATTTTCCACAACAATCTCAAGTGATGCCTTTAAATCACCATCGATTATCTCAAATTGTCAACACCTATATTTAATCACTAGCGATCCCCATATTTTAGTCATTTAATCACATTTTTCATATCTGCAATCAATATCTTAATCTATTTTTTCTCTAATTTATCTATTTCCAAGTTATATTTATCGTAGATGATCAGAACAAGTCAGGAACATCCGATTACCATTATCCATAATCTTCCTATCATCTCACAACCATTTAGTTGGGAGAAATTTGATATCACACATGAGTTGAGTTTTTTGTGTCGTCTGTTTGACACCAAACATTAAAGATCATCTTGAAGTCATATGGGAGGAACAATACGTTACTAAACATGTTTGGTTTGAATACTGGAGGAACTCTTTTTCTTACCGTAGACATAACTCGAGCTATCTACTACATGGAATAATGTCTTCATATCCCCATGGAAGATCGATTGCATTTTATCATTGTATTATCTTAATGTCATAATATTATCATAGCATTCATTTTTATTATCATTTATCACTTGGTTTCAAAACAAATTGACACCCTTCAAAGGTAGCCCATCGATTCTTGGGATCAACCTTTACCGAGCAACTTGTCATATCCTTATCTAATATCTATCTTGTTTAGTTATCTCTTTGCTCGCATGTTTCTCTCATCCATTGGAAGAGATTAATGTGCCCATTTGGCATCCATACATCTCGACATTGTATTTCGACGTAATTATTATTAAACCCAACTGTTGTTTGAGTTTTTGGTGATTTTTTATATAACATAGTAAACCAAAATCCACCATAAACAATTTCCATGGATGTTTGAATCCAAATTTCCCATTTCCTAGCTCCTGTGTTGCAAAATTCACCTTCAAAAATATGAATAGATTAATATTTTCATGGGTTATATTAAGAATTATATTGTTTTAAACATGGCATGAAAAAAAAATGCATTAAAATAAGTGCTTCAAGGAAACTATGGAGGATTTTTTTGAATATATTTTTATCTAGATAAAATACAAGCAAAACATCAAAGCATGTTCAAGGATCAAATTCAATTTCTTCCAAGAGGTTTTTTATAAAATACTCTATAACTATGTATGTTATACAAACAAAAATTATTTCAAAAGAACTTTTTTATAAGTCTCTCTCAAACAAGAAGTGTCATACCAAGGATTCTTCATTTTTTTAATATAAGACATCTTTATATCCTTCTAAGATTTTTCGACTCCTCCTCATTCATTCCGAATCATTGGGAGACCTTATAGTATTCAAGTCATGTACCTTACATTAATTCAATATAATGTAATAAGTCCAAATAATATACCTTTCCTATTCCTTAGAGGCAAGGCATGGACATTTTATAATGCCTCCCATTCCTTATAAGAGAACTTGGTATGATAGTGCCTATTCATTTGTTCATCCCTTACTCAATGTAGCACCTAGAAATCTGAAAATCGGAAAGACTTGGTAGAAATACAAACATTTTGAAAGGAAGGAAAATACCCATTTAATGTATCTAGGAATATAAAGTAAAGGAAAGCCATTAAGATGAGGGAAAATGTATAAGAAATATTGTACAAAACCATATTGGGCTTAATCTATTATTACATAGAAAAATCTATAAAAATTTAAATTAAATGCTTGAAACAAACAATTTCAGTTGATAGCATCAATAAAATACTTAAGTAAACTCAAAAATGACAATAAGAGTCATGATGGCCTAGATGGCATTATCACCCACTCCATCAAACAAAGGTTTCATTAGATAAAAAAGTTACATCACTTATAATTCCAGCCCCACTTTGACTAGATGAATAACTCTCATTGGATAATCTCTACCAAAATTAAACATTTTCCTCGCAAAATTTCCAAAATCGGCTAAATTTCTTCTTACATAAACCGAACCTCTCAAATTCTACCATCTCCAATTTTTTTGGTCGATCCATTAGAAAATGACATGATTTCCAAACATTCGTAAAATAACAGGTTAAGGAAAACACTTTAATAGACATTTCCATCAAATGGTCATAATTTCCCAACATTTTTGTTGATTCTCGCGAAGGTTCCGATAGCCATGGCATGGGGGTAGGAGTAAAATTTGACAGTCATTTGTTGTTTTAGTTTCTATTTTTAGGTTATTTATATAAATAAAAATCTATATTTTCATATAGTAAAACTATATGCAAAAGATTATTATTGACATAAAGTGTAATGCCCACTTAAAACAACACACAATACAACATGACAATTAATGGATAATTTTTTTTACTTTCTTGAAGATTATACGACACCACAAGTGATCACAAAGGATATCAACCAACTCTCGATAGGCTTGACACAACATTGACCACCTAGGTACAAGGGAACCTACGACACCCATCATGAAATTGTTCACTTCCCATTTCAACAAGACAACACATACTTTTCCAACCACATAACACACTTACAAATTAGGGGCTTCCCACGGTGAAAGTATTTTAAGGTTTCTTATTTTACTAAAACATCTTTCAAAACTTAACTTATGTTCTAGGAGATTTATACTATGATTCGCACAAATTTTTCTTACAAAACAGGATTTCTTCCTTTTATACTAATGGGTAATTAGCTTAAGGTCATCTCTAATATGAAAATTATTTGTTTAATTCGTTTATTAAAACAAGGAGGTATTCAATTCCACAAGGCTATCATCCAAAATCACGCTACAAAATCTTGTTTCAAAACTCCATTGTACCAGAAGATGAGCGTAAGCTTCAATTGAGATGGAGTTCCATTTAGGTTCGGAGCTATAACCTCCTTAAGCAAGGATCAACGTTTAACACACCAAAGAGAAAATTACAATGTACCTTGGAAAAATTTAGGGAAAGAAGGTTATATTGAATTCATCTTCAAGATCTCATTAGTTATTAACCATTCTTTTAATGAGACTTAATAATTTATCTAGATTGGGTAAAATCTTCATTTAGGTTTCTCTTGATTAAGTTTCGATAGAAGAAAACATATTAAGTTTCAAAACATATGAGTTAGATTTAATGATTTCTTAATCAAACAACCCTACCCACTAAGGTCTAGCTATTTTCAAAACTAATCATTGATTACACCTTAATTACATTTTACGCCCCACCACAAGGATTAAAGTTTATTATTACAACTTAGAGTAGTAAGGATAAGTTCTTTTTTTTTTACACATGAAGAAAGTTTCCTTATCTTCCACTTAAAGATTCTTGACTTCATCGAAAGGATTACAACCTCTTATCTCTTTTGTATAAATTTTATGAGGATTACCAAGCCATTTTATTAAGCCTAAAATGACATTATTGCCATAACCAAGAAGGGGGGTTTAAAACACAAAGCTATAATTCAAAGAGTTCACCATTTCCCTTAAGATGAAAACTAGACATGATTACAACATTTACTAATCAACATGACACACAAACCAATGGAGACAACTGAAATGAATGTACCTTGACTTGGAACAAAAAGGTAATCAAAATTGGTCAAGCAACACTATGCTATTTTCAAGATTACTATATTACATTAAAACTACTCATAACAATGTTGTGATTAAATTTATATCTTTCACAATAGTATTTACAAGTTTTGTTATAGCTAGTTAAGACAACCTTACTCCACAATTACGAAAACCCAAGGCAACAAGCCCTCCAAACCTTTCTACAAACACCATTCCAATATCTATAATACATTAAGCATTCGTACAAAGGAACTTCATAAGAAAAACTGAAGCAAATTCTACAAATATTTTTTTTCTACCTGCAAAAGCCATTTGCACAATTATTAACTTGAGTCAGTTCATGAGAACTGAGCATGATAAGACTACACATAACAACAATATGCTACTATTTAACAACCTCAAGAAAGGAAACCTTCTATTTCAAGAAATGGATCCATGCTCTAACCACTTAATTAACTTTTAAGTAAAAATAAAATTTCCACCATGTTGTCTAAGAAGGAAGTCATAAGCTGTAGATAATAACAATGTCTCGAAAGCATCAAAATTTTAACACCCAAACAAGTAGGACCATAGCCTTATGAGTTAGAAACAAAATGACGAGTGTATTGGGATTTCAATCATGTAATCCTATAGATTATATGATTGAAATATAATACAAAATTAAGAATCTAAAATTTCCAAATAGATACCATAAGCACTAGCTACGATTCTTGAACTCTATAATGACAAAATGTTTGAACAATCAATCTAGGAGGAACCATGGGTTTAAAAGTTAAACATGAAATGTTGAGTGTTTTAGAATTTCAATCAT